>JAACNH010002955.1:0-33099 GCA_019447015.1 Hymenochirus boettgeri
AAGTGGTCCTAAATTAAAATGTGACACGTTATTTTCATGACTGCTTCTTGCACTGTAAAGTCAAATAAAAAATCTTATGTAATTTAATATCTGATCTATTTTTAGATTTTTAAAACTATGTGCTAAACTTTTTAATTTGGACTAAGTCCATTAAAGGGTATACCAACCTCCAACAGTACAACGGCTATGGGTGCAGGACCCCCAAAACCTCAAGACTGATACTTTTTTTCTCCCCCAAAGAAATATATCCCTCCAAATCCTTATAGCCCCTGACTTAATAGTTCCACTTCCCCTTCAGGCTGAACAAGCCTGTTAGAAAGCTTGTACGCAGCAGAGAAGGGTGTCCTGTACAGAAATGTAACTGGATTGCGATTTCCATGGTTTACATTAAAAGGTTTTACCTATCTGATCCACTTTGAAATAAAAGCTAAATGGAATAACACAATTGACTTTATTAAATTAAAGGTATCTCCATCATATTTTCCCGCTCGCCGCTCCACTCTGCGCGTAGTCTGACAGTCCCGACGGACCTGTCTTCTATCGCATAGATCGCGCATGCGCATAGAAGACAAGGTCCGTCGGGACCTGTCAGACTGAGTGCGGGGGGAGCGAGCGAGCGGGTAGTTTCCTAACTTCTCACCAGTCGCTGTTTTGTCTATTGAAGAACGGAAGGTAAGGCCACAGCTCCTTTACCTCCCGTTCTACAATAGAACTGGATTCCCAACCTTGAAAATATGGTGGAGTACCCTTTAAAGATTCAGCTATTTAGTTTGATTTAATAAAATTACTTTTAAGATCAAGGAGTGCTCCATATTGTATGTAGATGAGAAGACTGCATCTGGGCAACGGAGTGATAGCTTAAAAAGTGAGTGCGCGATTACACACTATATAATCTATGCACACACAATCATTAATGGCTAGAATTGAAAAACTAGAATCAGACACAACCCCATTGCAAGGGGAATAATTATTTTTGGATAACAACAAGACTACTCTGAAGGAAGAGTATTGTATTAATCTTCTTAAGTTTAGAGGGAAGAAAAATCAAGGCTGCAGAGTTGTCTCCTCGTTGTTTGGCATGAGAGATCTGTAGACTCCCAAATGAAAGACTAAGGAGAGTGTCTATTATTTAAAAGACAAATTCGAAGAACTGAATAGCTCTCGAGATGAAAGTAGGCATTTATAAACTAGACAGTTCAAAAGACAGGACGAGATCAAAGAAATAAGAGACGATGTGCCCCAGAAAACTCAGAATACGAGACAACTACGAGAAAGTAATTATTACTGCTTCCTGCTGCCAGACTGTGTTCTACTGTACCCCTAGTTCTTAGCTAAAGGATACTGCCTCAGCATGGTATCCTAGCCCTCACCTACTTGTCTATATGCTTGACCCACCCCTGTAGGCTAAAGCTAGTCACACACACTAGCGATGTGCGTGTGTGTAGTTTCTTTCCCGAAACGGGACGGGTCGGCCTTGGTGTGTTTTTGAAAACATTAAATCCCTCGCCCGTGGTAGTGTCCCTATGGGTAGTCCGACCGCTGCTGAGGGAAACGCACAGTCCCTGAGCATGTCTCCCTATGATGTGCAAAGGGAGAACGCTTGGGACTGTGTGTTTCAAAAATATGTGAGTGTGTACCACCATTAAGCTGTATGTTCACTCACTTTTGAAATAACAGACAGGTCTTGCAGATCCTGTGGTCATCTTCAAAAATCGTGATGTGTGTAATCCACCATTAAGCTATTCTATTATATCACGATCTTCCCTTTGAAGTACAAATGAACAAACTTCAACCAGCAGCAAATTATAGTAAGCATGCTTGTGAAGGTTCTCATTCATCCAGGTCATGGTATATCTGTTTGTATTCAATTAGATTCAATGGACTTGAAGTTTAGTTCTTGAGACGTTTTCGCTAGTCATCAGTACTGGCTTTCTCAATATATGTTAACAATTGGCAATGGAACAGACTGGTTCAAGAAGATGTTTAATGAGGCCATTATGTGAAAATAAAGAAACCAAGCCAAATAGAGGTGGGGGGGTTCGACACACAAACGTCTGCCATGTACAATGCTGACCTTACTCTGGGCATTCCTATAACCCCTCTTAGTCACTATGCAATACCCGCCCTTAACACCTGGCTGTGATATGCTAATTGGGATTTTCCAGGGTACTAATTGCCACAGATTCTTGTACAAGTCATTCTGAATTGAGAAAGCCAGTCGATGACTAGCGAACATCTTCAAGAACTAAACTTCAAGTCAGTTGATCAAATTGAATACAACAGTATATCATTAGCATGGAACAGCACCTAATCAGCAACTAACTTAAACTGGCTTAGACATATGGAGACAAACTAATTGGTGTATGACAGATAAATCCAGGTGCTTTACCCATAGAGCCATCTTGTGAATCTTGTGATACATTAATTGTAATAGTAATTATAAAGTTTATCCTGATTACCTGCTTCAATGTTCTAATCTATTTGTAGGACGCACAATGTATGCTCTTGACAACATTTGAGTGTACAGTTGTCTCTTATTAGAAAACGAGATCCATCTATGAGGATAAATGGATCTTTAGACTAAAGCTAGGCACACGGTATCGGGGCTTTATCGCTAGTGTGTAGCGGTTTTCCTGAACAAGCGTGCGGCCACTGAACTTCCCGTCAGCCGAGCGGGTCGTTTGGGAAAAAACTAAAACACAGTCCTGATCGCAAATCCTGTCTGTCATCTTTCAAAATCTGTAGTTTGTGTACCCAGCTTAAGGCTAGAGTTCCAGATGGACTGAACTATACTTTTGCCTGCTTCATGTGAAAGCATTTTATTTAGTAGCCAGTTGTTAGCTAACCCATCACTAGATATTTTTGAACTTTGTATTAGTGTTTACTTTCCAAAATGTATACATGTCACCTTTGTCGAGAGAGTCTGATCACACTTTTTATAATTAAAATATATATTAATTTATATGTAACTTAAATTATTTTATGCATTTAATAATACATTAAGTTATGGATATGTATAATTATTTACCACTATATCGTCGAAAATATTGCTGGGTGTGGCGGTCGGCGCCGACACTGACCTTGATCGTTCTTCGTCCGGATCGGACGAATGTTCGGACGTGACGGTAAAATTCGAACAATCGTGCGGTTCCCTATTGGACCGCTCAATCGATCATTCACGACATTCGGGCGCGGCCGACCGACAGACATTTATCCCGGCCGAGCACTCGTCGGGACAAATAGTCCCTCCATGTGTACCCAGCCTATGGTGATTTCCCTACTGGACATGTCTCTAACATAATGTAATTGTAGGTGCACTGCCCCTCTATGTTTTTTTTTCTGTATTACTGTTTGTAAAAACTGGGGTAGTCCACCCTGCCATCTGCATTTTGCCAAGTGTTTTACTGACATTATTACGATTTAACCTTTGAAAATAAACCATAGTGTGGCATCTTTTAAGGGAATGTTCTTATAATCTAACACGTGTGGCTCATTTAATGATCGTCCCAACAGATAATTAAACAATGTGCAGTTGCTCCCACTTCTCATACTACAAAAAGAACAGGCTGTTCAGCAGTAGTCAACCAGCCTGTATTTTAAGAGAAAATAGATAAGGATGTTGGATCAATCCACTAAAAAGAAACAACCTTTACCTTAGGTGTACAAGCCCCTTAATTTAAGGTGGCCCTGTTTAGCTGGGTACACACAGTAACAATAAAGCCCCGATACCGGTGGAAATCGGGGCTTTATCGTTATGTGTGTACCTTCGTTTCCTGAATGACGCACCGGCTGCCGAACGATCGGGTCGACCGAATGCTCGTTTGGGAAAGACCGAAAATTTCCATCGGCCGCGCTAGACTACCTATAGAGGAGTCTAGCATGGCCGATGGAAACACACAGTCCCGAGCGTTCTCCCTATGATGTCATAGGGAGAACGCTCAGGACTGTGTGTATGCAGATCTTTGAAAGATGGCAGCGATCCTGTCTTTCATCTTTCAGAAATCTGTACTGTGTGAACCTAGCTTTAGACGCAAAGTGATTGGGCAGTGCAGCTTGAGGAACATGGGAACATTTTCAGTGTATAGCACCTTTAAAATGACCTGCAGTCAAGGATATTTTTTTCCAAATGAATGCCTCTTTATTACCAACAGATCTTAGGCTACATTGTACTGATGACCCAAAGCTAAACTGGACTACAACTGGCACTAAGGATTCTGTTTTTAAAGCCTCAACAGAAGTATTGCATTTGCTCAAGGGCTACCATAGAAACACGGAAATTACCAGAATGCTCTCCTCCTTTTAGTTACTTCCCCCCCAACGCATCTTTGTATGTATCATTCACACGGTAGCAGTGAGCATCAGTATATCTGCCTATAGTTACACTTGTACTTACCATTTATGATGGCTAGTTGAAAGGGCATCTAGGATTTCATCAACAATTGATCAGAAAGAAATGATGCTACGGTCAGTTTTCACTTCACTGAAAATAGAATTTGAGGCAGTTAGCTTCTCATGTGTTATAGCTTCTATTATATAATGTTTGTGTACGTGTACTGTAGATTTTCTCAGTCTAATTGCAAACATGTAACAAACACAAACAGAAGATCTGACATTTGTCTGAAGTGCTATAAAAAACCATAAAGAATAAAATGGTGTAATTTGCCCCAACCAATCAGATCTTATTTTACATTTGAAAGCTAACATCTGATGGTTAGGGAAAATAAGCCGCCATTTTTAATTATTAGAACTTTAATTGAATCTCCGTTGTTTCTTTTGAATGACTAGAAGAGGCTTCTAATTGGAAGATAGCTGTTTAAAAAGCTCTTTAAGCTAGGTACACACCTAGCGAGTTTTCCTCCTGACCGACTGTTCAATACTTTCGACCGGTTCGAGCAGGAGGAAGACTGTCGGTTGCAGCAAAAGCAGAGGTCAATAGAGGACCATATGATCGGACAAGGTTTTAGACCATGTCGATCATCCTTTCGGATGAACGATCGATCGGACATGGCCGCATTCGGATGCGATAATTTCGGTCCGATCGACTGATACACTGAACTATCGGTCGATCAGACCGAAATATCTCTTGTGTGTACCCAGCTTTAGCCTGGCTCTAACAGATTATAATGAGATCTACCATATAGAAACCAAAGCACAAAAATACTTCCTATTCTATAGTGAGAAGAGAAATGAAACCTAGTTGTGAAAAACAGTGTAAATTACATATCTGTTGTATTCATTAGATCAACTGGACTTGAATGTAGTTCTTGAAGACGGTTTCGCTAGTCATCCGACTGGCTTTCTCAATTCAGAATGACTTGTACAAGAATCTGTGGCAATTATGTTACCCTGGAAAATCCCAATTAGCATATCACACCCAGGTGTAAGGGTGTGATTAGATAGTGGCTAAGAGGTGTTAGAGGAACGCCCAGAGTAAGGTGTTTAAAACAGCATTGTACATGGCAGACAGTTGGTGTCGAACCCCCCCACCTCTATTTAGGCTTGGTTTCTTTATTTTCACAAAATGGCCTCCTTAACACCTCTCTTGAACCAGTCACGTTCCTTCGCCAGTATGTTAACATTACAATCTTCAAAGGTATGTCCTTTATCCTTAAGATGCAGATACACGGCTGAGTCCTGACCGAGGGAATTGGCTCTTCTGTGCTGGGCCATACGTTGATGCAGTTGCTGTTTGGTCTCCCCCACATACAAATCAGAGCATTCTTCACTGCACTGCACTGCATATATGATGTCGCTTTTCTTGTGTTTAGGTATTGGGTCTTTTGGATGTACCAATTGCTGCCTCAGTGTGTTGTTCGGTTTAAAAGCAGACAGGGATACGATGTTTTTTTGAAAATTCTTCTTAATTTCCTCGGAGACCCCTGCTACATATGGGATGACCATGTTCTTCCTCCTGTGGGGGTGGGAGGGTTCGACACCAACCTGTCGCCATGTACAACTGTTTTGACACATATCTGGGCGTTCCTATAACACCTCTTAGCCACTATCTAATCACACCCTTACACCTGGCTGTGATATTGCTAATTGGGATTCTCCAGGGTACATAATTGCCACAGATTCTTGTACAAGTCATTCTGAATTGAGAAAGCCAGTCGGATGACTAGCGAAACGTCTTCAAAAACTACATTTCAGTCCAGTTGATCTAATTGAATACAACAGATATACCATGACCTGGATGAATGAGAACCTTCACAAGCAGTGGAAAATTACACATTTCCAATTACAGTGGTTATTATGTTGTACATTGTTTTGTGTTTAAACATTATTTTATTGGCAGTGAATAAGTATAAAAAAAAAAAAAAAAAACAATGTCTCTTCAAATATTACCATGGCAGCTGTCTGTATAGCAATAAGCCTTTCTGTTTGAGCAATACAGTTGTGATATGTACATAAGAATTTTATATTTCCCTTATCTTATATGTGTTTTAATGATTTAATACACAGGGGGTGTCAAACTTGTGGCCCTCCAGATGTTTGAAAACTACAACTCCCAGCATTCCCCTGTCAGCCAGTTGCATCTGGAGGGTGTCCCTGATTTTAACATGTTCGCTGCTGTTTAGTTTGAAATGTTTGGAGTGGTGTTTTTGAGTTGCTGACTAGAAACAAAAAGGAATTTGTCTTAACAAACAACAAATAACAGAATGTCTAAGCTCACATTCTGTGTTATGCTAAGAACCAGACAACATTCATTTTTAATCCCAAGATGAGAATGGATCAACAAACAGGCAACTAGTTCTCAAATCTCAAACATAAAAACAAACCAATTAACAAAGACATCCACAAGTCAATTTAATTTAATCTTTGAGAAATTGATTCCTTTTCTTTTCCAAAATGATTTAAACTTTGATTGGTCAGGCTGAAAAATGTCTGTCAATAGCAGAAGTACCAGCATCCATTGGTTTCACTTCATCAATATAAAAACAAAAATGACTATGACTTGTCTGACTTAGTCAGACAAAATGCAAATTGATTACACTAGAGAAGCTTTAATTGCTTATGTAAGTCAATAAGGTGCTAGAACATCATTTTCAACTTCCCTTTATATTTCTTTTTAATGGAACACAGACCTGGAGAAAATGTGGTGAAATGTGAAACCTCCGCAAACACACATAAACACATATGTACACAAAGTTTTGGGTTAAAGCCACAGTGGTTACATTTTCCCTAAAAAAGTTTAATGATTTGCAAAGACTAAAATGGCTGAATACAAAGTACATAGGAATATTAAAACTAAAACACCTTACCCTTAAATTAGCCTTTACTTATTGTAACGGTAATTTTCCCATATTATATAGTTGTGTCTTTACCTCTGCAATATTTATCAATTCTAACTAACTAACATTAAAGGACAACTAAAGCCACAGAACAACACTGACCAGAAGGCAGAACACCTTGATATAAAGCCAGTAATACTGTGTCTTACCTCTTCATTTTGATATGGGCACTGGGAAATTTACCTAAATAATATATGGTTTGTGCTTAACATCACAGCATTCTAATATCACACAGTCTGGTCAACACCATTATGTTCTGCCCATGCTCATCCAGCTATGGCAGAAACTTGTTACAGTTGGTCACACCCATTAATAATCTCTAGCCATCCTTTTACAGGACAGATAAAGCAAGGAAGCATGTGACTGAGGTCAGGAGGTGTGGTCTCACATTGCACATACACACAGATACTTAATTCAGTTCTTAACAGGCTTACAATTATTTTAATACAATTTACTGAAGTCATATTAAGCTTATTGGTATTTTTGGGGGGTTGTTTCAGATTCTGGAGTATAAAAAATGGATTTAGTTCTCCTTTAATGTTGTTTTTTATAAGCCCTGCTCATATATGATGAGTAAGAGTTCAGCTAGAATATACTAGACAGCTTTAGCAAGAGGCTAGACTAGAGAACTCATGGACGTGTGTAAATTAGCATCTTGTTGTGACCTACAAGGTGAACACAGCAAGCAGGACACAGAAACCATTTAATTTTATAGTGAGAAGAAAATTTGTGTAGTACCACCCATTACTATCTTACCTTATTATTAGAATGTCTATGCCAGATTGCTCAAGTAAAACATTTTTCACAAAGTTTCTAGGTATAGATATTTTTTCAGTGCTTGCTTGAATGAGGTCCTCTCGAATATTGGACTTTTTCATAACATTAGGACACAGATTCACAGCTGCATCAACCCATTGACTCAAGAAGATCCTGAAATGAAAATAAAGTTAAAATGTTTATCAGCAATTTTCTGCAGGTACACAAAAAATAATAGGTCCTTACATATTTTAACAATATTTTGATTAAGCCATTGTTATTTTTCAAGGTTGATTTTTAAAAGCAATTTACGGTACAAAATATATAGCAAAATACCAGCCAGCTATATAGCTTAATGTGAGGTGGGCTTAAAGTAGCAAAAAATCCCTCTACAGAGCATAAAATGAAATAGAGACGTCTTAAAATAAAGGTACTTTGCAGCCTGGTGCATATGAAAGTATTGCCCACAAAATCTAAGGCACAAGAAGTACATTACTAACTCCCAGGTTCCAGAGAAATGGGAGGGGACATGCAAAGTTTTCCCTTTATGTCCAATGGCTCAAGAATGGTCCAGAACTGCTGGCATATTAAAGGGCATGTCCACGCAAAATAAATTTAACTATAAATGATCACCACCCCCCCAAACCCACTTTCGCATTAACAATAATTTCCAAATTGCCCCTGACGGGACTTACCTGACCCGGTCCCTGTTTCAAGCAAAAAACGAGCAGAGGACCTCTGCACTGACAGACGCTCTACTTCTGGTCACGGCTGTCATGGAGTTTGGCGTGATGTCGTTGTGCCTTTATTGACAGCCGCAACCATGAGTCGAGTGGCTTGTCAGCTGCAGAGCAGAGGAGGAGCGGCAAGGGACCAGGTCAGGTAAGGAACTTCAGGAACATATTTGAAATATTGTTAATGCAAAGTGGGTTAGGAGATGGGATCATTTAGCTTAAGTTATTTTTTGCCTGGACATGCCCTTAACATGCAATACAGCCTAATGGTATGAGCCATTTCTCTGACCTACAGACATGACAGTTGAGATCTTGTTAGAGCACATAAGATTCATGGCTCTATGGAAGCTATATAGATAATTTGAGGTGGTCTTAAGGAGCAAAAAGCCCACACAGAGCTTAAGTGAAATAGAGCCTTCTTTAAACAGAAGCTACTTTGAAAAGCATTGCCCACATGCAACATGTCATATCTGCAGGACAGATGAAGCTATATACCACTAGGCTGTATTGCAGTTCTGCACAATGCTTTAGCCATGGACATAAAGGGAGAATGTGACAACTATGTGGCTTATGCAATGTAACTAGTGTATTGTTTTAAAGTGTGCCGGGGAAGCTTCATAATTTTGAAAATATATTTTTATGCTAGTTTAAATTTTGTTCACATCTCAATACAAAATACAAGTAAAAGCTTTGAATTTGGCTTGAAATGTTGCATTTTGGAAAAGGAATGTGTGTGCCTCTGCTGCAGGATTTAAAATCATACTTGCTATGGCAATGAAAGAGGGATATTTCATAATCCATTCTGATTAATTAAAGGGTATGTCCACCCTTTATAAAACTTTTCCCATATCATAATTCTTGCTCCCCCAGCCCAACCGCATTAGTATTATTTCAAGAAAGTGCCCCGATAGTTACTTACCTTACCTCTCTCCTCCACCACACAATCCTGGCCCTCTGCTTGCATAGAACTGCAAGCAGGGGCCCGGACCAGCAGCCACGTCTTGTGATTGGCTGAGAGGCTGCCAATCACAGAGAACGGCTGCCGGTAGTGCAGAAACGGCAAAGGAGAAAGGGAAGTAAGATGGGGGCACTTTCTTGAAATAATACTAAGCGGTTGGGGCCGGGGAGCAAGAACTATGATATGGGAAAAGGGTTTAACACTAGGGGAGGGAGACCAAAACGGGAGGGAGAGGGAGGGCTTTCTGCGCATGGCAAATTCTCCCGGTGGGGAGACAGGAGGCAGAGTCTTATTGGACTCTGCTATCCTCCTGGTGGCCAGTTTTAGGAATTTGGGGGGGGGGGGGGGGGGGGGGGGTGGGGATTACAGCATAACCATTTGGATCTGGGATGTAAGGTAAGGATTTTTACTACACTACAGAGTGGGGCCAGTAGTGGGGGGATTATAGTTTTTGGGGGTGGACATGCCCTTTAAAAAATGTAGGTGACATATAGGTGTTAACCAAGTCTCCTAACAGTGATGATCACACCCCCTGCTGGATAGATCACTATCCATATGGACTTTGAACAACTACAGGATCAGTAAGAGATATGAACTATCTCTACTGAGCACATTGCATTGTACTAGCACTTTTTTAAACACGTTGCACTTTGTGCAGGGCACTGTTACTTTTCATACATATTTATTATTAAAGGGGAAGTATTAAGGATAACTCTAAAGGGCAAGTCAGCCCCAAAATAAAAACTTACAGGTAAATCACCCCCCAAAACACATAACGGTAATAGTTTGAAATCTGAAATATATAAGTCTAACCTGAAATCTGCACAATGTTCCCCCTTTTTCTGCTTCCTGGTTCTTCCAGTTAGTAATGTCAGTTATGGATTTGACAGTTAACATCACAGCCAATGACTGAATGTTAATCCCCTGTCTGCCTCTTCTGAGCATGCTCAGGTTCAGGTTTCTAAATTGCTCAGTTTCCATGAGGCCTCCAATAGCATAGCAGGCATAAAGTAATGAATTCATAGGAGAAAGTATGAATATCATATATCTGTTGTATTCAATTAGATCAGCTGGACTTGAAATGTAGTTCTTGAAGACGTTTCGCTAGTCATCCGACTGGCTTTCTCAATTCAGAATGACTTGTACAAGAATCTGTGGATTATGTACCCTGGAAAATCCCAATTAGCATATCAACAGCCAGGTGTTAAGGGTGTGATTAGATAGTGGCTAAGAGGTGTTATAGGAACGCCCAGAGTAAGGTGTTAAAACAGCATTGTACATGGCAGACAGTTGGTGTCGAACCCCCCCACCTCTCTTTAGGGCTTGGTTTCTTTATTTTCACATAAATGGCCTCCTTAACAAATAAAAGAAACCAAGCCTAATAGAGGTGGGGGGGTTCGACACCAACTGTCTGCCATGTACATGCTTGTTTTAACACCTTACTCTGGGCGTTCCTATAACACCTCTTAGCCACTATCTAATCACACCTTAACACCTGGCTGTGATATGCTAATTGGGATTTTCCAGGGTACATAATTGCCACAGATTCTTGTACAAGTCATCTGAATTGAGAAAGCCAGTGGGATGACTAGCGAAACGTCTTCAAGAACTACATTTCAAGTCCAGCTGATCTAATTGAATACAACGATATACCATGACGGGATGAATGAGAACCTTCACAAGGATATATCAATATATTTTAAAGAGGCCATTCTTTCTAAAAGAGTTATTATGAGGGTTGTCCTTTAATTGCTTTATAAAAAGTAAGGGTATGCAGCCCTCCCCATACATTTTTTTCCTGTTTCAAAACTCTACTCTGCCTTCAATTATCATGCTGCGAGAGTGCGTAACAATTCTGTCTGCCTCTGTCACTCAAAGCTAGCATACGAGAAAACACTTTCTCCACCTTGATCAGCTATATTATGTAGGCTGTATCTTAGCAACAGGACATTTCAAGTTTGTTGACTGACAGAGGAGGAGAGAGAGATTGTAAACAGACATTCCCACCAGCCAATGACAAGTGCTATGTTAACCACAACCTGGGTCAGCTAGGAGGCGAGTTTTAGCACTCATCTTTGCTGTGTGATATCTAAAACCTTGTGCACACGTCAGATATTTTTGGATGATTTGCCAGACGAACGACCCCTACCGTGCGACATTCGTGCGAAAATGAAGCTAACGATCTTTTAAGATCAACGATCCACTACTATTCCGGCTTTTTCTGACGATCAGCGCTGGCGGATTCGTTCTGCAAATTGTTGTTTGTTTTGTACATAGTCGGCAGATTATCGGTAGAATGTAATGGAAGATTGAATGAAATACACATGTGAACATTTTGAGATCACGCAATATTCCGAACGTCACTTAATACTTATGTCACGTAACACCTTTACCAACGAACATTATCATCCACTATCGTTGATGTATGTACAGGTGTCGTTGGCAGAACTAGTGATAACGAAACGGTTGCTGAACGTTTGTTGGGCACATCGTACGAAAATAATCTGACGTGTGTACGAGGCTTAAGGGAGGGCAGCATGGTCTTAAATGTGATGAGTAAGTGATTTCAGCTGCTAGACGTGTGGACATGTAATGGGGGTGATGTTTTTTTTTTTTTGTATGTTAATTTAAAATGTTATTTATATTGTTAATGTTAATGTTTAATGTAGTCTTGAGTAGAGATGTCCGAACTTCGCAAACATCCTGTCCACTTGAGGATTCGGAAAAATTCGCGAAAATCCGCGAGCGGACCCATTAAAACCCATTAAAATGAAAAAATCCTCAAATAAAGAAATCTGCGTATTTATAAAAATTCGAAAATAACGTATTTTCACACGCATTTTCGGAAATACGTAAAATCCACGTAATTTCGAAAATACGTATTTTCATGCATTTTTGAAAATACGTGAAATCCTCGTCATTTCGAAAATACGTTTTTTCCATGCATTTTCGAAAATACGAGAGAAAATCCTTGTTATTTCGAAAAGGCGGTTCGGAAAAGTTCGGAAGGCGGAAAACCGGAAAATCCGTGATATCCGCCGTTCGCGAAGGAGGTAAATCCGCCGCTGATTCGGATCCACGAACTGGGCCATCACTAGTCTTGAGGGAGACATCCATCAAGTGCTCTACAGAATTTTTAGGGTTCCAGTGTTTATCCACAAATTTTATTGCCAATTTGCCATATTTTTTTTGTGAGTAGGGTACCATGGGAGATTTTTTTATCATAAATCATATAATATTAAAAAATGTATTGATCACTAAAATGTCAAATTAGCCAGTCAGGAACCAATCATTCTTCATAGGGATCTTTCAAGTTTTTTGTCTTTTAAAAAAGGACCTTTAAAAAGCGAGGGTGTAACTCAGTGTAAATAAGAGCAGGACCACCACCCCCATTTTCCAGCAAAACTTTGTCTGCCCCAAAAGCAAGCCCATCCATATGGCTGCCAACAGCCACCAATTTAAATTATTGCAAAGTAATAATTCTGAAAGCTTGAAACAAATATAACATACGTGGATTCTGCAGATTATAGTGATTTATTACATAAAGATAATACTTGCAGTTGTAATGATCCAATTACTACTGTTATTTTATAGAACTGAATGGGGCTGACATCATGAATAACCGTGGCCAATAATCCAGGAACATTGAATTGAATGTATTTGAAGACTAATATTTTTAAGGGAGAACTATGGCCTAAAAACACATTTACACTGATTACAACCTATAAACCATTGATTAAAATGTGTATCCCTTACCTTTCTAAGCAATTTCGAACTGAAGATAGAGAAGTAATTAAAGGGCATGTCACCCTAAAGGACAACAATATCAAAAGAAACCCATCACCCCCATTACATGTCCACACTTCCAGCAGCTGAAGTCACTTACTCCATTTACAGCTGTGCTGCCCTCGCTTAGATATCACACAGTTCAGTGGCCTAGTTCAGTTTTATCTAGGCCATTGTTTCTATTTTTTGCTGATTCCCTCATGTCCGGTGGTGTGCCTCTGGATTGGAAAAGGCTGATGTTATTCCAATATTCAAAAAGGGTAGTCGTTACAGACCGGTAATTACAGGCCTCTAAGTTTAACTTCAGTGGTGTGGGAAGATCCTGGAAAGTTTAATAAGGGAACATGTTCTAGAGTATGTTTCAAGGACTGACATAAGTAGTAACAGCCATGGATTTAGGAGGAATAGATCTTGTCAAACTAACTTGCTTGGCTTTTATGAGGAAGTAAGTAGAAATTTAGACTCTGGTATAGCAGTAGATGTAGTTTACTTGGATTTTGCAAAGGCTTTTGATACAGTCCCCCATAGGGACTAATGAATAAGCTAAGGTCTGTTGGTCTGGGAGTCACATTGTACATGGATAGAAAATTGGTTAATGAATAGATGCAGAGAGTAGTTGTTAACTACAGTAGTAACTGCATATCATTGGCAGATAGGATATATTTTATTATTGATTTATTATATAGGCAGATATTGGTTACCATCCTTTACTAGGCACTGTTTGGCCTGGTGAAGATACATAGATGATATCTTCCTCCTGTTGCAGGGCTACGTTGGATTGTTACATTGGTTCCATAAACAGATCAATATGATACATCTGAGATTAATTTCTCAAAACAATTTAGTAGGGTTAAAAGGAGGTTGGACTTTGATGGACACACGTCTTTATTCAACCTCAATTACTATGTAATGGGGCTTCATCATTATGGACTAAAGTGCTAAGTGGGGGTGCCACAGGGTTCTGTGGTGGGGCCGCTTCTATTTAATACTATTATTAATGATTTGGAAATGGGTATTGTCAGCAAGGTTTCTGTGTTTGCTGACAACACAAACTTTGTCGACCATTAAAAACTTCAGAGGATGTGCAATCGTTGCAAGGGGATCTAGATAGATTATCACATTGGGCTGCTAAGTGGCAGATGAAATTCATGTTGAAAATGTAGTGGGTGTGCATTTTGGACTTAAAAATCCTTGTGCTACTTATACTATAAACGGCTCTGTGTTAAGTGAATCCCTGTTGGAAAGGGATCTTGGAGTTTTGGTGGATAAAAACTTAAAGGTAGACAGCAGTGCCAGGCGGCAACAGCCAGAGCCAGCATGGTATTGTCTTGTATAAAGAGAGGTATGGATTCAAGGGAGGAAAATGTAATTCTCCCTCTTTACAAAGCATTGGTAAGGCCTCATTTGGAATATGCAGTGCAATTTTGGAATCCTATGTACAAAAAGGACATCTTTGAAATGGAAGGGTTCAGAGAAGGGCAACTAAATTAATAAGGGGATTGGGGGAGCTTGAATATGAAGAGAGACTGGAAAAGTTACAATATGTACGCTGGAGAAAAGGCGCTGCGTGGGATATGATTACTGTGTATAATACATTAACGGGCCATACAATAAACTATCTGGGGCATTGTTCACCAATAGAACATGTCAAAGGACACGAGGAACTCCCTTAAGACTTGAAGAAAAAAGGTTTAGGCTTCAAGCTCGGAAAGGGTTTTTCAACTGTGAGAACGGTAAAGCTATGGAACTGTCTTCCAGTGGACGTTGTAATGGCAGGTTATTGGTCAATTTAAAAAAAAGCTGGATGAGTTTCTGCAAACAAGAAATGTTGCAAGTACTGGTATTGATACATAAAGTAGAGTTGATCCAGGGAAATTTTCCGATTGCCACTTGGAGTCAGGAAGAATTTTTTCCCCCTTCATAATTTTGGTGGTTTTTTTTGCTTCCTCCTGGATCAACAGCTAGGCAGGAAATGAGGATATTGCTAGATGGGTTGGATTGGATGGACGTATGTCTTTATTCAACCTAAATACTATACTATCTATACACAGCAAGAGGAGTGCTAAAAGCCCGCCTCCTAGACGCCCAGGGCCGTGGTTAACATATCACTTGTCATTGGCTGGTGGGAATGTCTGTTCAAACCTCTCTCCTCCTCTCTGCCGGTTAAACAAACTTGAAATGTTCGGTTGCTAGGATACAGCCTACATAATTAAGCTGATCGAGGATGGGGTGGGAGTGGTGTTTCTCGCATGCTAGCTCTGAGTGACAGTGGCAGACAGAATTGTTACGCCCGCTTACAGCAGGGCTAATTGAAGCCTAATTAAAGGCAGAGAGAGGCTCGAAATCAGGAAACAAATTATGGTGAGGGCTGCATACCTTTACTCTTTTTTTAAAGTAATTAAAAAAAAAAAAAAGCATTGAGGCAATACAGTTATCCTTTAAAAAATATTGGTTAGATGTCGGTTACCAGCTTGCCCCTCCTTCCATGCAGTCAATCAAGGATCTACTGCTGACATCACAAGCATTGATTGACTGTTCTTTCCCCTGATGCCTCCACTGCCACATGCTCAAGCTTATAAAAGCTCATTGAGCAGAGGGAGGAGGTAAAAACCTTTGCTAGAAAGGAATAAAACTTGTCATTATGGCTTTCCCATGACATTTGGACAATTTCCCAAACCAAACATTTTCTGGTTGTCATTTAATCGTAAAATGAATGAGCAAATCAGAAGGTAAATCTCCCGGTCTTTATAGATTGTCAATCAAACAATCAAATATCTAATTTATGTATGGCCAGCAAAAGTCTGGAAAATGTGGTTTTGACCTTAGTTCTCCCTTGAACCACACACCACCGTCTGCAACCTGTTAGCCCCCAGATTGGTGTTACACTTTGCCGTAGTTTTATAGTCAATAAAAAACTAGTATTGGAGAAATTATTTTTTAAGTGTTTACATTAAAGCCCTACATGTCCTCTGATATTTCTATTAATACGTCTGTGCAGGATATGCTAAAGGTTGTAATCAACTTCATTTTTATCTGAATATGGTTTTGACTATCTATTATAATAGATGGGAGCTACCATATTGATTACAATTGCTATAATATAGTATAGCTTTAAGGGATTTCTACACAATTATAAATGTAAATAGACAGTTCCTATATATAAAACAGTAAATGTTATTGCATTTGGTTTATACGAATAGGAAGCAGTTGCCATATTCTTTCAATTAGACATCACAGTAATAGGCAGTAGCTGAATGAAAGCAATGCAGTACAAGCCACTTAAGGATTAATGCCATTACCATTTACTGATAATGTAACACGGAGATCCCGGGTGCCACTGTATATAACAATATCTAAGGCTGGGCACACACCAGCAGATATTTTCGGCCGACTGACCGATTCATGACACTATTTCCGACCGGAAATATTGCTTGTGTGGGGCGACCGTCCATGTCCAAATGGGCTACCGGCCGTGACCGAATCGGATGAACAGGTGATCGGACATGCCGGTAAATCATGGCCGTCGTGCAGTCCCTTGGGCCCAGCGATCGGTGTGCACACTGTTGGCCGCAGCCACTATTGCCGCAACCGACAGTCATTGTCCCCGACTTAGCGCTCGCTAGCAGTGCACGCCTCGGTCGGGAAAAATAAGGGTCGTGTGTACCAGCCTAACTTTATATAACTTTATTCATGGGATATATATGATAATGTTTTTAATAGGTTGCTTTTATATAACTTATATAATTTGATTTAATCTATGCGCATCGGGGGGTGGTTCTGCAATTTATGGGTTAAAGGGAGGTGTCACTGTGATGTATATACTGAAGACGGCCCATTAAGGGTTGAAACGCATCAAGCATTTATATTGATATGTCAATAAAAGTTATGTTGCAAGTTATGCAAGACTCGAGAGTGCTGCTATTTTCTGTGGCTAACTTTATACAACTGTATATATAGAACATAAAAATAGTACATGCTGTTGCCCATATAACTGCAACATTATTTCATGCAAGAATGGTATATAACTGAACCTGCCATTATGACATCATCATGTGACTGTAATTTTCCCTTGCAGACCAACAATGAATTACGTCATCATCATGTAACTGTAACATTATTCCACACACACCAACAATGAATTGTTATATCTTCAACTGCCATTGACTCATCATGTGACTAACATTATTCCATGCACCCAACAATGAATTGTTATATCTTCAACTGCCATTGACATCATCATGTAACTGTAATATTATTCAATGCACACCAACAATGAATTGTATATCTTCAACTGCCACTGACATCATCAGTAACTGTAACATATTCCATGCCACACCAACAATGAATTGTTATATCTTCAACTGCCATTGACATCATCACGTGACTGTAACATTATTCCATGCACACCAACAATGACTTGTTATATCTTTAACTGCCATTATGATGTCATCATGTGACTAACATTATACTTTCAGGCAGTTCATGTGCCTTACACACTACTGAATCACACTGATATTGTTTTACTATAGTATGGTAGGAATCACACATATTGTTAACTACAGACAGTAGGATCACACTATAGTAGAACACCGATGGTAATAATCAACTAAAGTAGCACCCAGTTGACAGGACTGGGCTTACAATCCAAATAAAATAAAAGATGGGTCTGTTAGTATCACCTGTAAGTTCTATCCTGCGTATAGCACATAGGCCACAGGAAGCCTCTTTGGTAATAAAAATTATTTGTACAGTATATTCACATTTTCCTTTGCACCACCTTTCATCCTAGACTATTAACAAATCAGCTAAGACATGAAAACATTCTTTTTGTCATTTTTGCTACACGTTCAGTTTTCTTATATTTAAGTGGGCTGCTATACTAAAGGAAACAAATTGCAAAGCCGTCCTCTTACTGATAACGCAGTAGTACATTGTGTATGTAAAACATGGTAACGTGCAGGCGAGAAAATACCAGTTCCTAAAGCACAGGCACTAGTTATTTTCCTCCAGATTATCTTCCGCCACATCCAATTGATTTAGCCAATGGCACTGTAAAGTCTTTACAGCAAAATTTGGTTAAACTTTTTGCAGCAATTGTGATGCTCATCCTGTATATAATTTTAAATTCAGTGGCACATTTAAACAGACACAATATTGTAATTACAAGACAATGATCCTTATGATTGTCAAAGTCTTTTTTTGACCCTTTTCACTGGTAGCCATTGGGGTACTGGTACAACAGGAAGTGTTTATTTGAAAATATTTGGTAAAGGGCTCTAGTTATCGGTATCTTTTACATTGTATCTTTTACATTGTAATGGGTGAAGACGAATTAGACAAACGGGGCCTTAGGAGACATTAATAAATTGAGATTTGGCTCAAGCTACCAAGGATTCTCCAAAGTGGTATCTGAGCAGAGAGTTCAAATTGAAGACTTACAGACCAAACAAGTATGGTATTTAGAGGTTTAGAGGTAACTTTGTTAAAGGAAAGTTTGTCCTCCTGGACCAAGAAAGAAGATTGGAAAAAACTTAATCAAATATCATGGTCGTACAATTTGCATGTGGATAATGTGTTGTGAACTCTCATCGCACCTGATATACACTTATTCAATAGACAGAGAATCTGTTCCTAGGAGTGAGAAGAAATGAGAGACCTACAAGAAAAAAATTTCATCTAAGGAGAAGTGAGTACTAGCAGGCTCCAACAAATAATGAAATACCAGTAATATTCAAAATAAAGGCCCTGAAGATCTTGTTACGGTTAAAACAAGGCAGATCATGGCAATGCTACAGTAGGTGGGAAGTGCGGTTAACAAAATGTTTGAGAGAAATGAGCTATATTTATTACGATATTTCAGTTTGTGATAATTTGCTGTAAATGCAAGCTCTACCAGGCAGTCTGATGTAAATGGATACATCTATTGTAAAATGTTAAATAAATGTTAAAACATTAAAACTGAAAGTCTTCTTTGTTTATTTATTTATATGTGTTGGAGCTACCATAGTGGTCACCAGCAGCATAACAAGAGATCAGTGCCCCCCCATGCAAAATTTTGAATGGGGGCCCTGCCCCCCACATTATTACCTCTGGAAAGCAGATCTCAAAGCAGCAACAGACTAACACCACAGCCAGCACACTTCTGGACTTCCAGACAATACACCGAACCCGCACCAGTCAGAACCACTGAACTCCTCATGTCCAGTCCCAAGCATATGCCCATCATCCATGCCACAGCAGACACAGACATCAAAGAGCAAAAAATGCAGGCATGTGACCTGAAGCGCATTGCACGCACCCCCCCTCCCCAGTCGGAAAAGTCACTTTGAGGTAGACCAATACTGACTGAAACATAAAAAAAAATGGTAGTACTGAATAGTTATGCCACTGGTGATCACTGTCAGTGAGCACAGAGCAGTTCAATATAAACTTAAAAATAGTCAATATTATTAAAGCAATTCATAACCAGAAAGGGAAAGTTTAAGCCCCACGGGTGTGGCAGTAGGTGTGGTCTGTGTGTGGTGTTAGGGGGTAGAGTTTTGTGCTTTATAGCATAAAACTCTTTTAAATGGTTTGCCATGAAACTTAACTTTATTGATGATTGATCAAGATTTTGTTTTTTGACTATAGTTATCATTAAGTATATCTGCCAGGAAGGGTGGGTCAGTAATTGTGTGTACCGTGTCAGGTTAGGTGGCATGTGTCTTTGTGTTTATGACCATTAAAGGACAACTCCACCCTTATAATAACATCTTTTAGAAGAATGGCTTCTTTAAAATATGTGGTTATATCCTACTTTGTATCTGAATTCATTACTGTATGCCTGCTATGCTTCTGGATACCTCACAGAAACTGAGCAATTTAGTGGCCTGGTACTGAGCCTGAGCATGTTCAGAAGAGGCAGCTAGGAAATTAACATTCAATTATGGCTGTGATGTCAAGTGTCAAACCATAACTGGCAGTTGCTAACTTGAACAACCGGAAGCAGAAACAAAAGCAACAGGACTAGTGCCGGATTCATGTTAGACTTGCATATTTCAGATTTTATACTATTACGGTTTAGGGTTTTGGGGGGTGATTTACATGTAAATACGTTTTCATTTGAGGGCTGGATTTGCCTTCAAACTAACTTTTTTTGATGATTGATCAAGATTTTGTTTTTTGATTAAAGTTACCCTTTTAGTATCGCTGCCACGGAATGGAAGAGTAGGTCAGTAGGTGTGTGTATCTGTGTCTGTGTGGGGTTGGGGGTATCAGTGTTTGTGTGTAAAACCATAAAACTAACTGTTTTGATCACATGACCATACAACATTGATATGTTGATGTTGAAATTTTTATATTGTACACATTATAGTCAACGGGAAAAAATGTCCAGAAATGTGGCAAAACGTGGCACCCTTCTACGATTCCTTAGCTATGTAATATCACAATTCTCCTGTGTCCAGCATGTCTGTACCAAA
Source organism: Hymenochirus boettgeri (assembly GCA_019447015.1). Classification (NCBI taxonomy): domain Eukaryota; kingdom Metazoa; phylum Chordata; class Amphibia; order Anura; family Pipidae; genus Hymenochirus; species Hymenochirus boettgeri. The sequence continues at coordinate 20,987 of JAACNH010002955.1, forward strand.
TTTTTGCATTTAGCTCGAATACTATTTGAGGAGATACAGTCCAAAATAGCAGAAGAAGAAATAAGAAAAAGAAATGACAGGAATTTTGCTCTTCAAGCCAAATGATTAGGTTTGCCGTAGGGGCAGGTTGAAATTGAATGTGGACTTGTTGCCTTCAGGCAATACCTACCAAAACTTAAAATTTTCAGTGAAAATATGTCTGCAAAACTAGTTGTAATTAAAAGGACATTATTTATGAACAATTTCCACTAACAGCTTGGATTTAGCTTAATATTTAGGTCCAGCAGTCAAATATAAGTAATTGCATCTTTTAAAGGTTTTTGCATGATAACAAACATGTGACAGCAAAGACATTTAGCATATCATGCTGTTCAACCAACAATGAAATATTGAAATCAGAACTGTGTCTGAGTTCATATTTAATGGAAAGTATAAGGTTTAATTCACAATACAATTTTAACCCACTAATTTTATTTAAAAAAATATTCCCTGCCTACTTCCCTACTTATTTGCTTTGATTTAGGCACAAGCACTCACGTGTAAACCGGTGATTGGCTCTTGGGCTGCTTTCACTTTTACTGTAGCAAAGTATAAGTGTATGGGACAAGTATTTGAGTATGTCTTTAGGAAAGTCTTTATTGCTTTTCATACCTTTAGTTCTCCTTTAAAAGAAATCAACATGGATATAAACCATGAAAACCTCTGCAGTAGGGTTAATTTATTTTCCCACAAGAGATACAAAACAGCATCTAGTTGGTAGTCAGTTCCATCTCTTGCAAGTAAACAGAGTCAGTATCAGATTTATAATCCCTGAAACAACTGCATTGAAACAGAAAACTGCAATTGTCATCAACTATCTGCATCATGTAAATCCTACATTTACTTTGCTATGAGGGCAGAGTATTTGCATGGCTTTGGAAGAAGTTTTTCTACAGTCAGTGTTATGATTTGCATTCCCAATTCCTACAGCAATCTTCTACTTTGCAACTAGACTCTGCTAGCATATAAATAAACCTAAATACTGAACACATGAACGATTTTAAGCACGATCCATTTGCGCTTTTAAAAGCTCACACTAGTGTGGTCCAGTTGATGTGGGCCACTAGTGCACAAGGGAGCGCTGCATTGCCATTTGTTAATCGGAGCGCATGCAATCCTCATTTTTTACGCAATCACATGCTCTCTGATTGCGGATCACTGGGTGATTGCAATCACACGCAACGCGCACCTCCGTGCGTGGTACAGTGTGGCCTCAGTAAATCTATATTTGTTGTCACCCTAGAGACCTGCTTGCTGTGCTTAATACCCAAAACAAAGAATCAAATGGCATATTAAGGGATTGTCTCACTACAGAGCTGCATTTCTCCCTCTGCTGAAACCTAACACTGCAAAGAAAACCAAGGCAGTGTACCCAGTGCTGCAATCGCCCGGGTCCTGTCATTGTATTATAACTGTTGTTGCTCTGGGAAATCCTGTTTAGGTTCACCTGATGTACAACTAACGCCAGCTAAAAAAGATGTATGCACTAAAAAAAAGGTTGCATCAGAGATTCGTCTCTGAGTAAATTGCCCAGAATGAGTATTCACCTGCACGTCAGTTTTGATTTGAAATAATGTTGCATTCACCCAATGCTGAGTCAGGGACCATGGGAGTATTACGAATCTAGAAATCATTTACACTCCTGCCCTACTTGTAATGAAGGAAACATTCTACTTCATTTCCCCTTCATTACCAGTAGCACGTGAGTGTAATTATGTTCTAAAGCCAAATTTAGCTAAGAATCTGTACATTTCCAGTCCCTAGTGGAACATTTTTATTTGGCCCAGGAGTTGCAAAGACTTTTTCTGAACTTACAACTATGCACTCTAACACATAGAAAAAAATCAAAAACCAACCACTATTATCCAACAGCATGGTAGGTCCAAAACATAGGGGGAATTCATATGGACCAAATCCATCTAAAACCCACGTTAACCCGAAGTAATTTTGGGTTAACGTGGGTTTTAGATGGATTTTAGAAACACAGCGCCATTTCCAAATGTTTTTGGAAATAGCACTGTGCTACCGATCTAAAAACTGTTTTGTTAAGTTTTGCGCTACTTTGTAACGCGAAACTAACGGGACTGTGTGTGTGGCAATGCAATGCAATACCAGATGTAACATCGTTTATGTCTGGTATTGTATCAGGGGAACAGGCTAAGGTAAGTAACTTGATTATTATTATTGAATCTCCTCGATTTATTATTCCTCCTTAGGGAACCATGAATGATGCTTGTCTGAAATCACTGTTTGGGTTATTCAATAAAAGTTTTATTGTTAAAAATGGTGCTAATTTTGCCCAAATATATATGTTAGCTTTTCAATGTTAAATAATATCTGATTGGTTGGGGCAAAATTAGCACCATTTTTAACTATTAACAGGGTTATTCCATAACAGTTCTTATCGTTTAAAATGGTGCTAATTTTGCCCCAACCAATCAGATGTAAGCTTTTAAATGTTAAATAATATCTGATTGGTTGGGGCAAAATTAGCACCATTTATAACTATTAACAGGGTATTCAATAACAGTTCTTATCGTTAAAATGGTGCTAATTTTGCCCCAACACTCGATGTAAGCTTTCAAATGTTAAATAAGATCTGATTGGTTGGGGCAAAATTGGCACAATTTAAACGATAAGAACTTTATTGAATAACCCTGAAGATCTTTATTGAATCTCCCTGTTTGTGTTTACACAGCTCTATAGCCAGGATGAATAAAGCTAATTTAACCTTTTTCCACACCATTCCCACAGAATCCAGACCAAATGTGTACCGTATCTGTTTGCCCTAGTAAGGGAAAACCTTCCCGATTTAAAATAGTTAAAATAAATGGTAAATAATAATGTTAATGTTATAATAACATAATGTAATAATAATAAATGGTAAATAAATAAGAAGAAAGAAATCCCAACTGTTGGTCTCCAATTATTTGTCAGAATTTCATTTTTATAAATATCTCATCATTTTCTCAGCACTTTAATCAACTCAAGTTGACATTTTTATGCCTATTATAACTATCTCAAATCAGCAACAGACATGATCCTGGGCTTGAAAATTGGCAGGAGATATATGATGTAGAGGACACTTGCATGAAGACAACGATTACCCTTTAACTTGTGAACACCATATCGTTATCTAACGTCCATCAAAAGGGACATTTTGGGCTGCTGGTCCTGAATAAAGCCAGCTTGCTGTTGTTGTGCAAACAAGGAAACTCAGAAAGATATGTTTCCTGGACCAATCCCATGTGCCAGGTCAGAGTTGGTTTACAAGTCAGAGGTACCAAAGAGCAAAACGACCCAGAATTGTGTTACATATTTAGGAAGTGCAGGGAACTAACTATCGATGATACTGTTATACTACATTTAGGAAATATTTGTTGCTGCACCGGAAAAATATTTTTTTGCACTAAAAAGCCCTTTTTATATATGAACATTTATACACATTCATTAACCTGGACTATTGTAACCTGATGATCAATTTGATATTATTTTAATGGACAAAATACTTACTTTAAAGAACAAGGACATTTGGTGACACCAGACATTTGGAAAGTTGTGTACATTATACTAACATGTAGGCAGATAAAGATCAATAATAAATTATTAACTTGTAAAATTACAATTTTAAACATACCTTCAATTGCTCATCTACCACTCTGGTGACCTCTCCTGCCAGGATTCCAGGGTTTTTGTATCGGTATGGGTAAACTGTTGGCCCCTGCCCAAGCAGCACCACCAAGGTGATACAAATTTGGCAAAAGCTGCAAAATGTTTACACATTTACAAATAACATTAGACAGTACAAATCATGTTATTAAAAGATTATACAATTTAAGATTATAATACTCATTGCTTGGAGCACTCAAGCTAGTATGCAAACAACTGTGTTTTTCCTATTACTGACGAATGGGGTTAGTGATCACTACTGTGAAGGTACGGGGTTAGTGACCACTACTCTGATGGTATGGGGTTAGAGATCACAACTCTCACGAATTGGGTAGTGATCACTACTTTCCCAGTATGGGGTTAGTGATCACTACTCTCCCGGTATGGGGTTAGTGATCACTACTCTCCGGTATAGGGTTAGTGATCACTACTCTCACGGTATGGGATTAATATCAATGCACTCACGGTATGGGGTTAGTGATCAATACTCTCACCTTATTGGGATAGTGATCACTACTTTCAAAGTATGGGTCCAGTTGTATATAGATTATTTAATGTTATTAGAACACAAATAACCTCGCCCAATAAGAAAACTCTTGCAGTACACAATGAGCTATTTGATGGTGAAGAAGGTAGATTGATGGTGAAAGTTTCAGCATGAGGTATATTGATCCATTGCTCTTTATATTGATGAAGTTTCTGGTTTGTGCTCTCTATTGTAAGATGCCAAGAGTGTTTTTGTGGGTAATAACAAATTCAACCTTAACTTGAGCCTATAAACCAATTAATTCAGTGCACATTCAATTTCTATTGGAAAATGGTCTTCAAATTCTTCTATTGAACTTAATTTAATTTTTTTAATTAATATTAAGAAGAGGACTTACACCTACAGTTTGTCATGCTTATATAATTTAATACTGGTAGTATAATCAATATTGCAACCTTTGCACGTTTACTTAGGAGTATGTCTAATGAAGCCTGGTAAATATAATACAGCATAACCACAATTTAGCCAAAATGCCATCCCTAGACACAGCACTCATACTGACAGATTGTAACAAAGCTTACCGTTCTGGAATTTTTAGCATCTCTCATTATTTTTCTGCTGACTTCACATCTTCCAAGACAGAGTAACCCCACAGTTTCTCAGTGAATTAAATGGTCTTGTACTTTGACAACTATTCTGTCAATCATCTGTTTTTTCAGCACAACAAATTAAAAAGGGATAAAAGGAACAAACAATGACTATTAAGTATAGTATCTGAAACAACAGTTCTACATAAAATAATATTTCTGCCTTAGTATTCTTAGTATTTTTAATATTTATTCTTCTGAAACTCAGTGAATACAGTTTCACAGGACCACTGAACCCGCCTCTGCAGAGCGTAAACATGGAATGAAATACATTTAATTTCAGGGGAAAATAGAGAGCTCAGCTAAGATTGCTGTTGGCAGAAGAACATCTCTAAAACACATAATAAGAAAGTGACTTAAGAATACAAAATGTTTTTGTTAGTGATCGATTTTGATATATACTGCTAAAAAGAAAAATACAATTCTTTCCTTTATAAAGCAGTAAACATTGCATTTACAGAATGTACCCTAGTTCTGTCACACTGAAATACCATGCTTGTTTTTCAAGGTTTCCATCTCCCTTATAAAGTATGAAGTCTATGTTAAGCTCTAGCTAGTATTTCAGTGTTTTAAAATTCTGTTTGATATAAAAAGTGTAGCTTACACCTGCCAAAGTTACTAATGACGCAAATTAGGCAGATTCTACAATTTAAATGTTGTGGATCAAGCACATTTATGCTTACATGTCTGTGTAAAACAGTGGAGAAGGAAAAATGTACATAAATGCAAACATCCCCCAAACTCACAAAACCCTCACAAAATAAATTTTCCGTGTTTAAAAATGGGAACATCATCAGCAATGTACAATAGCATCACCTGCTGGGTTGTGCTGTAACAATACTCTGCTGCAGACGATATGCTTGCTCCTGGAGGTACTTCCTTGTTTCATGGTTTCGCAGTAAATAGTTTTCTATCTGAAAAAAATAGGCAACAAGTTAGAAAGGAGAAGCAATATAAATGTGTCGGTGAATAACAGATATTTACAATCACTGTACGTATATAACTTCCCTAGTAATAGCCTGGATTAAAGAAAAAAAAAAACAAACATTGTTCATTGCAAGCCTAAACAGGTGTTTATGACTTTGTATTGATTTCTCCATTACCAGTTAATTACTTAATCTAATGTATTGTAAAGACAAATGGTCAAAGGATTGACCCTACTGCATAATATATGTAAACTCTGACAGTATGTGAATTATGGTTCAAAATGGTAAGTACAAACAATCCTATTAGGATTAGGTCTTGCAAAATGTAGGAAAAGAGAGTCAGAGTTATCCCTTCTATTTAGTACAAACATCTGGATCTGGACATCTTGATCCTTCCTCTATAAAAGCAAGTGACCTCATGGAATTGATTAACAGGCAAGTAAACAAAATGCCATATTACAGGTTCCAATAGGATTTTTAAATGAAAATGCCATTTACTTTCCTGCAAGAAGAGAAACCTGTGATCTAACTACATAATGAGATTGTAAAGGCTACATCTGCTAATAATGATGTAATGTCTTGGTAATTACTGCGCTCTATTAATAAATGTCTGAGGCCTGATACATACAAGTCAATTTTACCATATCTCCCTGACAGAAAGACTTACAAATAAATAAACCGATTAGGAAGGAATGTGGTACTGCCATAAAGTTGTCAGCAATATTTGAAGACTTGTCCATATACCAAAACATTCGGGCGAGCACACTGGAACTCTGTTGCTGCTCAAAGTCTCATTCGCACATATAAAACTTCTTATTACTTGGAAGTAACATCATAACACTTAACACAGCCTGACTCGTTCGAGCAATAACGTGCCTTAATCATAGGCTCCATTTTGACTCAACCAACACATTGCAGTGGACAACAATTACGTTCAAATATGAGGTGTGTACATTGTCTGAAGCTTTTCAATGCTTGCTCATATTTAAAAGTATACACACAAAAAATGTGTCTATATTATGCAGGAGGTGGGAGGGGGCTTCTTCATTTAATCAATCCATTGGGCTGTCTCTTTAGAATTAATTTTGTTTTTTCAGGAAATTTAAAGGGTAGATCCAGAGGCCTACATACCACAGGACAATATGTACTGTATCATAATGATACACGGGTGAAGCCGTGTATCTTAAATTTGGGTGAGCAACAAGTTAAACAAGGTCCATTTTTCTTGGTTAGTAGGTAAAACTGCATTAACACTGTGTAAGTTATAAGCTTTCAAGAATGTAAATGACAAATCCAAGTAAATAGTTTCTTTAAGCCCTCATTTAAAAGGTGTTGAATTTTTTATGTGAAATAATAGCGCAAAATTAATGCAAAAGTTTTTGCATTGGTTGATTGGAGCAGTTTTCAAATATCCCATTGGGTAGCAAGGAATTTACCCGAATTCAGGCAATAGCACCCGTTTTAAACACCTGCCCCTTTGACAAAGCAACTTCTTATGAAAACACCAGCAATGATGCGTCCTATTTGACATTCTCTTGTGTGCCTGTATTTCAAGCTTTGTTAAAAAAAGAAAAAAAAAACGTCTGACACTACTGTGGCAGTTTGTTTGTTTTTTCTTTTTGTATAGTCTATAAAATGTCTGCTATGGGATTTTTTCAGGCAATACCATAAAAAGAAAGTTAGAGATTTGGTAAAGTTGTCACAGGAAAAAACACCTGAAATAGGACTTACTGGCTATACAATGGTTCAACATTAATTCAATGTTAAATCCAACATGAGCCAGTGTGGTAGTTTCAATTGCTGCAGCCTTTCCGGATGGATCATGGTTTGCAATAGATATTCCGATCGTTGTACTGCGGTAACATCAGGAGCTAAGTCCACTCATGAATGGGGCTAATGTACGGGATTAAATTCACTGCAGTCTTTAGTCTGAAAATGCAGCAGTAGCACAGATTTTAAAAAAAATTTAAATCCCTTTTCAGCTGGAATCTCTATTTGCAAATATAAATGCCTTTTCTAAAGAACCTCTCCTCTGAGCTAATCGCACTCACAAGCCAACAAAAAATGTTTTATTATGGCCAAAAAGATGGTTGAGCCGTTTAAAAACAAATTATATGAACGACTTCTATCAACAGGCAAATGAGCATGTGTGCTCTGAGAAATTGGTATTGATTTTTTTACCTCAGTGGCAACACACTTTACATATTCCTTCATGTAAGGGCCAAACATTTTCTACTACATCTGTCGCAGAACATTAACTGGATTAGAGTTTTAAATTTGTGATGCACAGGTTTCATTTCCTGAGGAGCACAAACATTTTATTATTAGATGTAAAATAACAAAAGAGAACATACATACCGTAACTGATTTCATTTTAGAAAGCTTTGATTTTGTTAGCTAAGCCAGTTACATTTTGGTATGTGTATAATGCACGTTGGTTTAGTTACAAATAAATGGATTTAGATATCATTTATTCAATAAGCTAATAAACTAGTCACCAATTTGAGTAACATAATTAGAGGCCAATAATGTGCACCACCAGTTCACTGCAGAAATACAGTATCGCACCTAACGCTAAGGATTGTGGCAAAAAGCTCATGTTTTTATGATAAAGACTGTGTATGTTAAGTATCTAACATTCTCTTTACACTTACACAAAATGACTGTTAGGCAGCAAATACCGAGGTAAATAGAAATAGAAAATGAAAGCAAATCTGTTTTATATCACATTAGAAGTGATATCTACTGTGGATAACATACTTTAATAATAGACTTCCAATCAAGTACCATTCCACATACCATTCTTATACAAAAAGCAGCGGTAACGTGTGGCTATGCACCAGACATAGTTTAAAGTCACAAAAAATATACCAAAAGAACCATGGACACTTTGGTGAATATTATAGTGTTTTAATGTGACCAGCATCGGTTTCCAGACTGATTTAATCAAGTGGCTCCCTCAGCCTTTGTTAAAGGTCGTACACAAGCACGATACCGGCCCAAGCCACCACCCCGACCGCTACGAAAGGACATTTCACCTGAGAATCATCCATGTGTATGCGTTTGGTCGGGGGGTTGTAGTTTTGGGGGTTGTGGCTCGGTGCGCACATCATACGAGTGTACGAGCCTTTACACCTGACAAAGTTAGGGCACAGTCCTGGACTTTGAACTAAGAAAACCATGAGTAAGGATCTAACAGTTAAGGTCCTTCCCAGGGATTATTAGTAGTATAATTGCTCTTTAATGTGGGATTTGCATTTAAATGTAAAGCACCTGCTGATATACAATGTGTAATACCATAAAGATAACCTCAGATTATACAATGTGCAATACTACAAATCACCTCAGATTATACAATGTGTAATACTAGAAAAGTCCCTCAGATTAAACAATGTGTAATACTACAACAGTCACCTCAGATTATACAATGTGTAATACCATAAAAATGAACCTCAGATTATACAATGTGTAATACTAGAAAGTCCGCTAGATTATACAATGTGTAATACTACAACAGTACCTCAGATTATACAATGTGTAAAACTACAACAGTCACCTCAGATTTACAATGTGTAATACCATAAAATCGAACCCCGATTATACAATGTGTAATACTAGAACAGTCTCCTCAGATTATACAATGTGCAATACTAGAACAGTCACCTCAGATTATAAATGTGTATACAATATTATACCGATAATACAATGTGTAATACCATAAAAATGAACCTCAGATTATACAATGTGTAATACTAGAACAGTCTCCTCAGATTATACAATGTGAAATACTGATCAACTCCGATTATACAATGTGTAATACTACGCAGTCCCCTCAGATATACATTGTGTTAATACCAGAACAGTCACCTCATATTTTAAAATTTTTACTACAAACAGTCACCTCAGATTATATAATGTGTAACACTACAACAGTGACTTCAGATATTTAATGTGTAACACTACAACAGTCACTTAAAGAGGAACTGTGGTATCCAAAAAGTTGAGTTTAAATTAAAGACCAGTTTCCTACCTTTAAAACAAGCCATCAACCACCTCTCTACGTGCTCCACAGCCCAAGATATAAAGAAATGACTCACCAGAAAGAGTTAATGGGTGAAGGCTGACATGTGACATTCCTAAGGCTTCTTCTGCACAGTGCCGCCGACGAGCACAGCCTCAGAATCTCTCAGTGTGTAAGGGAAACAGAAGTCCCTCCCTCTCTCTGCTGTGTGAAGTCCTGACAGAGTAGGTAAGGGAATCTACAGCCCTTCTTTCCCACTATGTGAAAACACAGCCTTTTCAGGCAGAGTTCTCACTCTGTTCTCACTCTGCCTGAAAAGGCTGTTACCACAGAATTTTCTGTAGTGGGGAGGGGGGGTCTGAGTAGCCACAGCCACCCAGAGTGGGCGGGCTTAGGCATCCGTGAGTGGGCGGGGCCTCGGCACCCGCGGGTGGGGCCACATGGGGCTGTAAGAGAATGGGCCAAGGGGGCCTGCAACTGGAGGGACCATGGGTCCATGAGTGGGAAGGACCAGGGGGGGCTGCAAAGGGGAGGAGGAGAAACAGGGCAGATTGATTGACATGGTTTTAGAGCAGGAAGCAGGAAGTGCACGGGACCTGGTGATGCTGCTGCCACATCACACACAAAATATAAATATCTTCAAAACTATGCAAAATAAACAATGAAAATAAATAGCAAAAATTCTCAGGAGAGCAATTCCTATCAATTTACCTAAAGTCATTTTTGGACCACAGTTCCCCTTTAAGATTATACAATGTTTAATGCTACAAATCACCTCAGATTATACAATGTGTAATACTACAAGTCACCTCTGACCTTTTGCAGGGCCTCTTCTGTCTTTTCTGGATTTGTCTTCAAAGCTTGGGAAGCATCATTCATAGGTATAGGCATAAACCTCAATGTGTAGTTCCTAAAAAAAATCACCAAAGGTATGTACATTTAAGGTACAGGTTAGTTAACAACAGGGATAATTCTATTGCCACTGTGCACTGTTGGTGCAGCACATAGAGAGAGACACACTGATTAAAGAAATGTAATTTGCCACCGATCTCAACACAGAGCCTTGATTGAAAAATAACCACAAGTTAAATAACATAGATTAATTGATATACAGTTCTATTTAATTACAGAGCTATAAAGAATTAGTTTTTTTTTAAATAAGGCCCTTGAAAAGGTAATATCCATTTCAAATAGTATTGTACAAATAAAATGCAGTAGGTGATTGAAATATTTTAAATCTATCTGTAAAGATCCAATTCTAATATTCTTATGTAAACAAAATATTTCAATCACCTACTGCATTTATATTTGTACATACTATTTGAAATGGATATTACCTTTTCAAGGGCCTTATTTAAAAATAAGAACTAATTCTTTATAGCTCTGTAATTAATAAGAACTGTATATCAATTAATCTATGTTATTTAACTTGTGGTTATTTTTCAATCAAGGCTCTGTGTTGAGATCGGTGGCAAATTACATTTCTTTATATCAGTGTGTCTCTCTCTAGTGTGCTGCACCAACAGTGCAACAGTGGCAATAGAATATATCCCTGTTGTTAACTAACCTGTACCTTAAATGTACATACCAGTTTATGGTGATTTTTGTTTTAGGAACTACACATTGAGGTTTATGCCTATACCTATGAATGATGCTTCCCAAGCTTTGAAGACAAATCCAGAAAAGACAGAAGAGGCCCTGCAAAAGGTCAGAGGTGACTTGTAGTATTACACATTGTATAATCTGAGGTGATTTGTAGCATTTAACATTGTATATAATTAAAGGGGAACTGTGGTCCAAAAATGACTTTAGGTAAATTGATAGGAATTGCTTCCTGAGAATTTTTGCTATTTATTTTCATGTTTATTTTGCATAGTTTTGAAGATATTTATATTTTTGTGTGTGATGTGGCAGCAGCATAACAGGTCCCGGTGCACTTCCCTTCCTGCATATTAACCTGACCTAAGCTGAGCTATATAGCTATAGTCATTTATGTAGATGCACTGTCCACTAAGTTATAAAGCATTCCAACCTCTCCGTCACACCCCGTTTGAACGTCAGACCCCAGCTCCTGGAAGGTTCATATCCAACCTTACCTCTTAGTTCTGCCTTAGACATACCCGATGTTGTACACACCATAAATGCAGTTGCATGTGCCTCGCACTTCTGTCAGACTTCAAAGATTCTACTGGCTTATCAATATGCATAGCCACGCATGCTCTCACAGCGCAACCACCCTAGCCGCGGAGTGGCTGAGTTAGAGGGGGACCCTCAGCCCGAGGCTCAAACGAGAGTGTACCATCCATCCATGCTCTGAACTGGCC
>JAACNH010002956.1:0-33098 GCA_019447015.1 Hymenochirus boettgeri
TAAGGTCGTTACCCAGCCTCAGGGGTTGTACCCAGCCTTAAGGTAATCGTCCAGCCTCACGGTGCGTACAGCCCAGGTCACCTCAAGTTGCACTGGGTTTGTACCCACTTGTCAGCCTTAAGGTTCGTACCCGCTCGTTCTACCTAAGGGTCGTACCAGCCTTCAATTTTACGCTAAGTGTCCACCTCAAGGTTCGTACCCAGCTCAAGTTCGTACCAGACCTCAAGGTTCGTACCCTCAAGTCGTCTCTTAAGCGTTAACCACCAATGCAGCCTCAAATTTCGTACCCAGCTAAGTTATAGACCCAGCCTTAAGGTTCGACCCAGCCTCAAGGATCATCCTAGGCTACGCCCAGACTCAAGGTTCGTACCACATACTTAAGGTTCATACCCAGCCTCAAGGTTCTACCCAGCCTCAAGTTCGTACCCAGCTCAGGTTTGTTACCGCCAGTTCCTAAGACCAGTTCATACCCAGCCTTCAAGGTTTCGTACCCAGCCTTAAGGTCCAGCTTATGTTTTACCAGCCCTAAGTTGTACCCGCCCCAAGGTTCATCGTAACCAGACCTCATTGTTCAATAGTCTCAAGGTTCATACCCAGCCGTTCTCCCATCTAGGTTCTGTCATCCTTGGTCAGCCCCTCAAGGTGTGCTCATGTTTGTACCCAGCTCTTACGTTCGTACCCAGCCTCAGGTTCGATACCAGAAAGTCTCCCACAGGGGTCGTACCCAGGCACCGTCGTACCCAAGGTTCATAACCACCTCCAAAGGTCCGTACCCAGCACTAGTTCAAACCAGCGGTTCGTACCCAGACTCAATGTTCGTACCACTCCAAGGTCGACCCCCCTTAAGGCTCGCCAAGGTGGCCCAGCTCAGTGCCACCAGTACCATAACGGTTCGTACAGCCCCAAGTATACCGCCTAGCTCTAGTCGTACCCAGCCCAGTTCACCGCCTTAGGTTAATAACCTCAAGTCGACCCAGCCTCAGGTTCATAACCAGCCCTCAAGGTTCGTCCAGCCTCAAGCTCTCAGCCTCAAGGTTACGTACCCAGCCCTCAAGGCGTACCCAACTTTATCCCAGCAGTCATACCACTCAGGTTGTAACCCAGCCTCAATTCGTCAGACAGGTGTACCAGCCTAGTTCTACCCAGCTTATTTCGTCACCAAGGCCGCTTGGTTCGTCCACTAGGTCATCCAGCCAGGTCAACCGTCCCCCTGGTTTACCACTATGGTTACGCGAGCCAGTTGTCACCCAGCGCCCTTCAGCCTATGTTGTACGTCTTAGGTCTCCCCAGCCAGTCGTCAGCCGGGTTCATACCAGCCTCAAGGTTCATTACCAGCCTCAAGGTCGTACCCAGTCCTCAAAGTCCATACCCAGCACCTTAAGGTTGTAATTCCCAGCCTCAAAGTGCATACCCAGCCTTAAGGTTTGTACCCCGTCCTCAAGGTTCGTACCCCAGCCCTTAAGTGTGCGTAACCACGCCTCAGTTTCGTACCCAGTTCTCAGGTCCCGTACCCAGCCTCAAGGTTCGTAACCAGCCTCAGGGTTCGACCCAGCCTCAAAGTCGACCCAGCCTTAAGGTTCTGTAACCAGCCTCAGTTCATAACCCAGCCTCAAGGTTCGTACCCAGCTTAAGGTTCGTAACCAGGCCTCAAGTTTCGTTACCCCAGCATCCTCAAAGGTCATACCCAGCCTCAAGTTTCGTACCCAGCCTTTAAGGTTCGTTAACCAGCCTCAAGTTCGTACCCAGTCTTCTAAAGGTGGAGCCTTCACAGGTTGTTCATAACCAGCCTCAGGGTTCGTACCCAGTCCTCAAGGTTTCGTACCCAGTCGCTCAAGGTTCGTAACCAGCTCTCAAGTTTCTTACCAGCCTCAAGGTTCATACCCCAGCCTCAAGGTTCGTACCCAGCCCAAGGTTCGTAACCAGCCTCAGGGTTCGTACCCAGCCCAGTCTACCACTAAGGTTGACCCAGCCTAAGGTTCGTAACAAGCAAACCACCTCAGGGTTCGCTACCCAGCCTTAAGTTTTGTACCCAGCCTCAGGGTCGTCCCGCCTCAGTGGTTCGTACCCAGCCTTAAGTTCGTGCCAACCCGTGACGCACGATGGTATGAATGGCCCGTTTTGGCTGATAATTGGCCCATGTCAGGGCACTTTATTAGCCGAAACGACCATTCGTTTGGAGATCATTTCCCGATCCGCCAGCCGATTATGTGCCCAACATGGGCGATTATTGCCCAAACGGCCATCGTACACTCGTGTGATCGCGTGTTGTTTAATCAAACCTTAGGGAGACAGAACAGACAGAACTGGGATTCCTCAGAGATTTTGACCCCAATGTTAATTACATTCATTTCTGTCAACTAATGTAATGGTTCTGTCAGCCAATATAAAACACCATGTCATACGAAATACCTCAAATGAAACTGCCTTTCAACAGGTCTGCGCACGGTCTTAAAGGGGAAGTTAAGCACAATATACATGCACGATATTTTCGTCATTTTTTAATCAACAGGTTTTTCAAAAAGAAGACATACGCAAATTATAAAACACTAATGATTTTGGTCCACTGAATTTGCCCTTTATTCCCAGTAAGCCTCATGGTTACGGCAACGCTCGTTGAACACCATAACTCCCACAATGTTCGCCTCTCCAGAAGGTGTGAAAAAGAACGGTGTCCTTATTGTGGAGGGGTGTAAGGGGTACAGTAAGAAGACCACTGCTTTACGGCCCACAGGAACCAATTACCAAATTTAATAATATAATTTTTTTACAGGCCCACCCCCTTTCTTTTCTATGCCAGCAATCCCGATCCAACAGTGGATTCAATGGCCCTGGTAAAATTCCAACAGCCGAAGAAAAAAAAATGTAGACGATTGTGTCGAGACGGGCCTGTTCCAGGAAACTGACAGGGACCTTGATACCAGTCTGTTGTTTGCAGATTAAGAAAATGTTTTCCCTCTTATATTTCAGACTTATTTAGTTTGGTAGGGACCCCCCACTGTCAAGCTGTCTCTTGAATTTTAGATTAACTGTTATCTACAGGGTGATCTGGTCATAATAAGTCCGTGTTCTGTCACATTACAATCATTTTATTTTAAGGCTGACATGACAGCACACTGACCCACCCGTTAATACATACTCTAAATCACATTGAATATAACTTCCTACGATTCTTTTACATTAAAGGGGATGTACACTGGAAATTAGTTTTTTTACTTGCCACTTAGTGGAACTATAATTCATCCCACACTATAACTGTACGTTTTTTTGTTGACTTCCCTATTTCATTTAATATCCAATCTGAAACATCTTACGTTTATGCATTGCCTGTGAGCGTTTAAGCTGTAGCTGGACATGGTTTGACAGTTTGGTGTGCTGAACTGAATGTAGTATTGACCGTTGGGTGTGGGGAAAATTAGTCAGTGGTCAGATTGTCGCCCTTAACAAAGAGTATTTTATTGGCATGCGGCAACAACACACACTCAGAGTAAATGCTACTTACATGTATTATTTATAGATTAAGAACGCATAATTAATTTTTTCATTATAATACACTTTAAGAACATTGCAAAGCACCAGAGAACCAAGGTTGATGACGAGGAGCGCATGTTATTGCTGCACTATTGATCTGGTTTATGAGAAAGTGCAGGGAATTAACTGTTATCAATCAAAAGACCCAATGATACTATTTTTACTGTAGCATGCCAGTAATTCAGATTCTTTAAAATCGCAACTATCAATTGGACAAAATTAGGAGATAGTGTGGATCACCTCTGCCTCCCCCATGCCAGATCAGGAAGAGTGACAGGGCCCTAAAATCGTGGACTGTAACTGAAAAACTCTGAAATAGTCTGTTTCCAAAGATGAAAATGAGCAGGGCGTTAGTCTACCAGGGGTGCAGGGGATGTGACCACACCAGGGCCCTGGCCAAGAAATGGGCCCCATTTGTTCTAAGGTTCCAAAACTAAACCAGTTGTGAGCCAACTGTTTTTACATTGGTCTGTATACAAGCAATTTTAACCATGTCTGACGTGCCAAGCATTTAAAACTAGTTTCTGCTTGGGTGGCAGTGCCAGGTTTCCCAATCAGTTTATCAGTTCCGCATCGCCAAGTCATTTAACCTGTGGGGGGCCCATGCCCAAATTTTGCATAGGGCCATAGTTTGTAGCTACGCCATGGAAATGGTCCACATTCGATTTAGTAAGAGATTACAGCCTGCGTATGTGCACCTGGAAACAGACCCTTCTCGCCCTGTAGCAGCCATTCAAAGCTTTCCTTGAGCTTGTTTTAATTATAAATAAGATTTTCCCTGCATGTTATCTCCTGAAACTAGAGAGTGGCATCGTTAATACGCTCTCCTCTTGTAATGTTATTTTTTATCTACTTGCTTTAAAGTCTACATGCAACATTTCTACTCAGACCTTTTTGAAAACCACCCCCTGATAAAACTAATTGGTTACAGCACAGATCATATTTAGGGTCTTATTTGTGGCAAGTTTAAAAGGTCTTCGTACACATGTCCGATTTTGGGCACGACACCGAACCCCCGACCACAACGGAAACCCGCGAATGAACGGCCTGTTTAGGGGCAATAACACGTGTATAATGTATGCATTTCGGTCAGGGGGCCCAACCCGAAACATATACACACGCATGATTATCGGGCGAAACGGACGTTCATCACCCCACGTGAATGCGCCGGGGTCGTAGCCAAAATTGTACATGTGTTCGAGGCTTTACACAAATGCTCTTGTAGAACTTCCCTCTATTGTGTGGTAGACCCACACTCTTAGGGGGTCTTATCTTGTTCATGGTTGACCTTTCCCAGTTTGGGTGCTCCATTGGTAGCACATCTCGTCGGTCGTTGCTGTCAGAAGCATATGGCGAGTCTTACTGCATCTTAATCAAGTTCTCCTCACGCGCAGCAGCCGAGTAAACGGTCGGGTCCCCCAGCTCCGTATTAACAGTGGAAGCCTTTTTACAACAGACACAGAAGTAGCGGAGACACTTGGCAGGCCAAGCTCCCTTACTTCTGTTTAACTCAAGGACCCCAGGCATGATTAAGGAGAGAGAGATTGCTGACTGCGAAGGGCCCCCTGGCAAGGGATGGGAACGTAGCATCTGTCGTAAACACTCACAAGTGATTCCAGTTTCAAGGGAAAGTCTGGGACCAAACCGTGATTAATAGCAAATCATGAGGAATAGTATATTGGTCTCTGACTATGCTGCTTAACCCAGCCTTGCCTGTAGAACACACACAAGCAGTGAAGTCTTTAAGCATGCACTCAATTATGGACGCTATGGGATACTGCTCCCTGGCATATTGACATTTGTATCGTACACCTGTGGGGAAAGTTTGGTGTTGGGCGGTGGGGGTTATACGGAACTCATATTGATCCCTCCCGTTTGATACTAAAAACCCATTTTCCCGTTTCATCTTTTACCCAACAAACATAAGGCTGTGTACACAATGCAACTTTTTCGGCAGATCAGTGTTAGTGTTCAGGTGTTCCAGTCTACTGGCCAAAAAAAATTGCATGGTTGCAGACAACCCGGCAAGTTGATGTCGACCGTTTTGTTTATCCCCAGGTTATAAGATACCGATCCAATCAAAATTGAAGAAGTATTTAGTTGCTTTGATACGTTAAACCCCTTCTATTGTTGCCTTAACACCATGATTCTCAGACTGAGATATTTGCATAAGCCCCTCCCACAACGCCATGAATCCTGGTAAATATGGTGCCCTTTGGCATTCTGTAAAGTTTTAGATGTTTGTTGGCGTGCCCACATTAACAGGTGTCAATTTCAGTGCTAAATATTGCAAACAAAATAACGTCAATTTTAAAATGAGGGGGATTCAGGTATTGTTATTTGATGCCCTGGATGAGGGGGTTTTTGGCAAAAACTTGTTTTCTTATACAGGTGCACTATTTTAACTCGTTGTTCATTGGGCGAGGAGAACGTTGGACTGTATTAACGTCATATTTTGGTTTTTCCCCTATATTGAAAACATAACTAAGCGTTGGAAAGATTCCGCTAACAAGCTGCCGGAACTGGAATCAGAATTAGCAGGAATAAAGATTACATGAGAGAATAAACCAGAACAACAGGGGTTACTAGAGAGCAAATAAAAGAAACACAAACGCCAAGGCGTTTCACTCTTCTAATTGGAACCCGCTAGAGCCAATTACTACACGAGCAGGCACATGTTTGTATCCAATTATGATTCGGATTTAATGTTCAGGGATCTTATTCATAACGAGTCGGGTTCCTTCAACAGGAATTAAAATAGAATGTTTACAGTGCGGAGAATCTCATAGAGCAGCGGTCAGTTTCTTTGTTAACAAGGATAAAACATTGAAAACTATATATATATCCAGTCCTTTCTGGCATTAGAAACCCTAGAGGCCGACTTATTCTATTTCACGCTAAATCCGTAAAGAGAACTGAAGCTATAAATGAACCTGAATGGATTCTGTATGAGCAGATACAGTAGATGTGAGCTGTCGCCTCTCTAAAAGCATGTTATGAATCAACACTTGTTTCTCACTGCTTGAGTCCTGATATAGAGAGGCTGGGCAGTCTCAGCTAGTAGTTACTTGACAGCACTGGCAGGGAGGGAGGGGGGACTAGAGAACTTACTGAGCATGTTCAACATTATTTGGTCTTTTCTCAGCATTCAGCAAACAAGTATCCACTCCCCTCCAATCCCCTCCTCATACACGGCTGGGGGACGGACAATTTTCTCAACCCTGAACTACATGCTCTTCATGATAAATTCCACACAGGGGACCAGATTTGGGTATGGAGCACTATGGATGTAGTAGTTCTGCTATGGTTGGGTTTCAGGTAAATGTCCCTGGCAAAAGGAAAAACTTTGGGGAAAAATACTTGAATGTTGCTTACACAGTTTGGAGTAGTGTTGCAGATCTACTCATTGACAGGACTCTCCTAGGAACTGCCTAAGATCAACAGTAGTTGAAGGCTTCCAATGGCAAACCAAAAACAATGCCTTCAATTCACTGGTTGCCACTTATAACAGTGCACTCAATTCTGTGATTATTTGGAGTAGTATGGACTACTGTCCCTTAACATATAGACCAAGTCTATATGGAGCAAAAAACGATCTTGTTAAAATGTGCTGACAAGAGCTCTTCTAATGCCAAACATGGAGCACAAAGAGTAAGTGACTGGTCCATCTACTCAGTAAAAAAAAAGTCAAAATTTTTCCCCCCCACAGAAAATGGCAAATTTAACCTCAATATACAGCTGTAGTAAGGGTCTAGGCAAGGCCACCATTAGCTGGTGAACCATCTGGGTTAAAGGGATTTCTCTTTTAGCTTTCAATGTCCTTTAAAAGCCATTAAATATAATTCTAGGACAGAGCTCAATATATTGGGCAATTAGGATTTTGCAGACCATGACCCACCATGGCATTTTAAGGAAAAAAACAATGTCGCCATAGTACCATATATTTAATACATTCAGTTAGGGGGGGAAAGGTTCCTCAAAGATAGATATCAAGTCTTAATCTCGTGTGTATTTAAGCGTAATAAAGCTTCTAAAACTATCAACACATACATTTGTGACTAATTCCATAACACCACAAAGTGCCTAGACCTATATAATAATCCAACACCACACAAGCCCTAAGCACTCCATGGCAGCTGGTAGGATTGAAGAAATGTGATGGAGCCTACAGAGTCAAAAAAAAAAACCCATTAAAAGCAGGAGAGTCAATGTGCACAAATGAAACAATGAAATTCGCCCCAAAATGATGTTTATAGCTAAGACGATCGGAAATCGAAGTTACTCATCTGCTTGTGTGTTAACAGAATTTAAAGTTCTGATTGTCGATCATCAAAACCAAACGATTTATTTCTTTTGCAAGCTGCCTTTCAACAAAGCCATAGGTCCAATCCACCACCGCCACATGCCAAGGTTGTCATTATTTCTTTTAATATTTGACGGATGAAAAAACAGAATAAAGATTAAATCAAAGATATTATAATGTAATTGGAATGTAAAGTTTTACTTCTCACTGAATATTTCAAATTCACGAGAACTTTAAATTAAAAAAAAACAAATAAATATTTGATATAACTTGTTCAGTGCAAATACAATGCGTTCAAGACAAATGAGTGTTATCTCATTCCAATAATTTTGAACTGTTGCCCATCATTAGTTTATATCCTGTTTGCAGGACCCCTAATGTCTGTTATTAGTCTCTCTTGCCCATGGTATAGTATTCTTTGCCCTTTACAGTATTAGATTGGAGCAAGTTTCCCCCATCACAAGCCAATCAGTAGAACATTTCCAAGGAAGTTGTGCATCCTGTGGACATTTCCATGGTATCCCAGGATACTGCAAATATTTGAATTTTATTAAATTAAACAGATTTCAATAAAAAAAAAACCAAGAGTGAGAATAATAGGCATTGTAATATAACACAACTCCATTTCAAAATCATTATTTTATCCACTATTTATCAACACAGCAGTGTTTATCCATAGTTTTTCATGAGAGGATGCTTGGGTCCTTAAGAAATAGTGACAGAAACTGTAAAGATCCTACCTTGTGAGTGGTTTTAAACATAGATGCTTATGATACATTTATTATATTCGTTAAGGATCTTATGCATTTTTTACAAATTTGATGGAATGAGAATGAAAGAGTTTTAAAGAAAAATATAAAACCATTTTGTTTTTTAACATAAGGGAGAATTCTACAATAATGAAAAAAAGATTAGGAAACAGTGAATTTAACCCAATGGGTCAAGGTTCCATTAGGAAATCAATCATTATATTGTTGAGGCTTTTAAAAGATCCTCTGGGGTGGGGACAGCACAGTTTCTTTGGGTGCGGTTCAGCAGGATACTTCTATGGGGCGGGAATGAATGGTGACCATTTCTCTGGGGTGGAGTCAAATGGATACTCCTATGGGGAGGATTAATGGTGACATTCTCTGGGGTGGAGAGTCAATCAGGATACTCCTCTGGGGCGGGATTAATCATGAATTTTTCTGGGGTAATAAAAGGACATCAGTGCAAAAGTGTTTTTTGGTATTTATTGTGGAAATGGAAATAATTAAGTAATAACTATTGGAAACAATTTTTTGGTAAATGTTTTATACAGTAAGAACCTATAATTATAATTGTGTAATATATTCTGAAAATGTAATGTACCCTCAAAGCACTTTTAAATATCTTTGCTTATTCACAAGTAAACAGTTGGTTAAACTTTGTGTATTAAATTGTCTTATACACTATTAGTCCTTATATATTTCATTGCTAGATAGGAAAAAAATCCTAACTATAATAGCAAGGGAAAGTTTTAAGAATAAAGTTTGAATTTGGCTTGTTGAAAGACTGCATTTTGGAAGGGGGAATTGAGTGTTTGTTGCTGCAGATTTTTAAACTCAATATGCCCTGATGAGGACATGTTGTTTTTTTTAATTAACCCTTTAAATTTCACATGCATTAAAAAAGGTAGGTCAGTTGGTGTGTGTGTATTATATCAGGTTGGGGAATAATAAAATACAAATTGTTTGATGATGGTCAAAAAAGTGTTTTTTTGGGACTTAGGTTACCCTTGAAATATGGCGCCAAAGAAGAAATGGAAGGGGGGGTCAGTAGGTGTGTTGTTACCGGATCAGGTTGGAGTTAATAAAACGAATTTTTGATTATTGATCAAAATAGTTTTTTTTAATTAGACCTCTGTATGTATGGCTGCCTTAGTAATGGATAAGTAGATCAGTTGGTTTGTGTGTACCTGTGTTGGGGGTTAAAAAAAAACAACTTTTGTGATGATTGGTCAAAGTTTTTTTTAACTTTTGTTACCCTTTACGTATCGGCTTGCAACAGTAATGGAGGGGGGGGGTAGGTCAGTAGGGGGAATGTACCTGTGCCACGTGGGGCTTTTTAAAAAACCAAACGTTGTTTGATTATTGATACAAAAAATTAGCTTGTTAGACTACTTTAGTTACCCGTTAAGGATGGCATTGCCACAGTAATGGATAAGTAGATCAGTAGGTGTGTGTCACCTCGGTCTGGGTGAGGGGGTAGTCTTTTTTGTTTGTTTACAACCAAAAACTAACTTTTGATTGAGGAAAAACATCTAAATTAGTTCTTTGACTACTACCCTTTATGTTTGACTGCCAAAGGGAATAAAGGGTAGGTCAGTAGTAAGTGTGGTGTGTAACCGTGGGATGAGGTAAGGGGTATATGTTTTTTGCATGTATGACCATATAACTTAACTTTTATTGAGATTGATCAAAATAGTTTTTGACATAGTACCCTTAAGTATGGCTTCCATGGAATGAAAAGATAGGGCCAGTAGGTAGGTGTACCTGTGTCTGTGTGGGGGGGGTGGGGGATCACCGTTTGATTATGTAATCAAAACAAGCGGTTTGAAATATCCAATTTGAGGATTGTACCATTATAGTCTATGGGAAAAAATGTCCCAAAAGTGGCCGTGGGATAAACACCGTAACGCTTCCGTGGATTCCTTAGCTAGAAGTAGCCAAACTTCTTCCATATGCCCACAGTCTGTATCGATTCATGTCTCTAGCTCAAAACTGTGGGAGGAGATACGGTCCAAAAAAGGGAAGAATAATAACGGAAGAAAGAGAAGAAGAAAATAGAAAGAACAGGAAATTTGCTTTTTGAAGCCCAAATTAAGAATTGATCCTAGTGAGTCGGGTTTATTTAAATGCAGTTCCCCTTTAATCTTACTCTAAATCTAAATCAAGAATTATATAAATCAATTCACCAACAGAAACTTGGCCAGGGAAGAACATTCATCTTATGAATCCAATTATTTATTAACTCCTTATGGCTCCACTTTAATTATGTGCCAGGATGGAAAGGTTAACTCTGGACCGTTTTTTTATTGGTGGACTTAGGGGCCCTATTTATAAAAAATTCGTTATCGTTATCGTAAAATACGATCGTACGTAAAAGAACGACCGGTGGCCCAGCACTTCACACCCAGATAACCCGACCCCGTTCACTGATACCGATATCGTGCCCTCACCCCAAATCCCGGTCGCTGCCATCCGCCGAAATCCGGTCGTTCACTTTACCGCCCTACCACGGTACCCTGCCCATTTACCACCCCCCGATACCAACGGTCGTTAATTTACCGATAACGACCGTTCTGGTACAAATAACGACCCCCCCGCCCCTATCGGTACAACCCTAACGCAGACACTCACTTCGTTCCATCGGTAAATACGACCGGTATTAACGATATCGGTAACCCCCAGACGAATCCCCCCGCCTTTACCGGTAAATAAACGGTCGGTTATCGTTAATAACGGTCGTATCGGTAAAAACCGGTGGGTCGTATTTACGGATAACTGATCGGTATTTTACAGCCCATACACGAAACGATTTTGTATAAAAATTTAGGGCCCTCCTACTTTACTAGTGGGACTAAAACTATAGCATCTCCCTATATATAATATGTTTATTTTTTTAAAAAAGATCTAAAGGTTTCTTGCTTGTGCCTTGGGGGAATGGGTAGGGGAAAGGTTTATTAAAAGCAAAAAATGAAAAACATAGGTTAAGGTCACAATCTCTGATAAAAAACAGTTTTTTTAAACGGGCATGCCACCTTGAATTTAGTCTAAGTCGGTGATCTTCGTCGTTCCCGAGGATCTTAATTTTAACTATTTATTTTTACCTTAACCATCCATACCCAAGCGCACACAAGGAACTTTTAAAGATTTGATACATAATTAGTGGCCAACTTGCAGTGCAACCAACCACCACTCAACCTAAACATTACCGATCCCCACCAGAGCGCGGGAAATTCCCCCCTTCTACGAATTAACAGTACATGCCTTATATAGTAGCAATTTAATGAGCTGAGTACCTGTGGAATACAGAACAATAGTAAGATGTCGCTGAGGAGCAATCGCAATAGGCTTAGTAACTAGGGGGCAGTGAGAAATGCCGGTTAATTAGCCACCCTAGAACAGGGGGACTGTTCGTAAGATCCAATTTTTAGGGTTTTTGTCATCAATCTATATTTACTGGTTATTGTTTTTTTTCTGGGTGAATAAAAATATCCCATGGTTGTTGATAGTTATGTGGGCTATCTGAACAGCATGGAAGATTTTTAAAGGAAATAAATACGGCCGCACTGCTAATGGGTTAGGTTGGATGAGGGACACAATTGAGGACTTTAGGTTTTCCAGACACCTAGAATACAGCATGCTGAAAGGGAAGGTCAGTATTCCCAATAAGAGGGATGAGTTAGTATACCTGGCCCCGGGGACGTTGGCACAGTCTATCCACGCACCCTGGTAGCTATGCCCCTGAAACATTCACGCACCTTATGACAGTTTGTACCGCGCACTGTGTAAGGACAGGTGCTTAAAGTGCATAGACTGTGAGCTCTTCAAACCGGGTTGGATATGAATGGACAAATGACTAAACTCTGTCTCTCTACCCATATTCTCCCAGAAATTCCTCGCCCTCCTATTCCCATTATACTTGGAAGTGGCACCAAACCGCACCCGAACCAGGGGTGGCTGTAACTAACAGGGGAAAGCAGCAACTGCAGGGGGGGGACATCTCCTTATTTTCCTGTAGCCTGTTCCCAAAAAAACCCACTGTGGAGATGGCACGGATAGGGGCCATCAAAGTTGTGCTGAGGGGGGACCCAGTGATTCATAGTTACTCCGCGCCACCGAACCATAAACCTGACTGTGAATGTTCAGACCAAATACAATGGGATTGAAGCCACCATCTTACCTTCCCTGGTTCTACTGTAAGTTAGCAGTTCAGCTACAGCGCTGGTGGTGGCAACAGAGAGGGAATGGATTGTTGACAATGCTGGCCCTGTGTTAATGATTCTCCTTCGTATGTTCTAATACAGAAGACCATGGTTATTTTTAACAGACAATTTTTAAGGAGGTTGAATAGGGCCCTGAATACCGAATAATCCCAGGACAAAGACCCAGATCACCAGATCCACCTAATGGGACTTTTCTATAAATCAGCTGAGAACAATGACTGGGAAAGATGTGGATATGGCCATTCTGTTCCCTACATGTCACCCCTTTCTTCTATCGTTGCGGCAGCATCCAGACTGAGCTCGATTAGCAGCACGAGCGGCTCGGTGGACAGGTGCTAATATTGTCTCATTAGTGAAATGTCCTCCTTTCGGAGGAAAGTCATTAATTCTGACGCCTGCTAAAATAAATAAGAGACAAGACCCGTAAGACTTTCCCGGGAGAGATATAAGCCCCAAATATTTTTAGGTAAAAACGTCATTACTTTATACTCTATTTCATACCAAGATTAAAGCCTGTCGAAAATCGGAGAAATTTATGTTATAAAAATAGCACCGACATCACTGTTAATCCCTCAACCAAAAAGGATCATTTATGTATTCAGTGTCACTTCTGTTACTGTTTCAGTTTATTGCCCCCCTCCTCCCATACAATTGTACTGTAACAAAAGTGAGGACATTAAAATAAATGAACTAGTTGGGTGAGAGGTTGACTAAGGAACTGAAGTGGCGTCCAGGGTGTTTTCTACCAGATTACACGCATGAGGATTTTACTGATGACAATTGTATCTCCCAATAAATCTTAGGATGAGGACGAGAGGAGCCGGGTAACCCACAGGACCCACTTATTTAAATGATAAGACAGAGCATAAGGCGGAGGCACTCTGCAACGCCAAGATCGCGCACAAATCGCGGAAAAAGCACGAGATTGTGTGCGCGTTTCTGTGCGTTCGCGTTTTGCCGGTTTCGCCTTTTCGCGTTATGGAAATGCTGCGTTAAATGACAAAAAAAATGGTGAACGCATGCCGTTACCAAAACTGCCCGAACGGTATGGCAATCGCATGCGCATTGGAAATCGGTTCCTGCCCGATTTCCCCACCGATTACGACGCACTACCACATCCTCTACCCCGGCGCCCACCAACCCACACCGCCGAGCGCATAA
The DNA here is from genome assembly GCA_019447015.1 of Hymenochirus boettgeri. Classification (NCBI taxonomy): domain Eukaryota; kingdom Metazoa; phylum Chordata; class Amphibia; order Anura; family Pipidae; genus Hymenochirus; species Hymenochirus boettgeri. The sequence continues at coordinate 13,962 of JAACNH010002956.1, forward strand.
AACGTGCAGTGTGGCCTAGTCCTTAATGTGTGTAGACCACGCGTGATGCGAGTGCTGGACCTGCGGGACACACAATTGGTCGTATACATTTTATTTTGCATATGACATAGATGATATAGGCTCCTCCCAGGAAAACAAATGTGGAGGAGCTAGGTTGGGGGTTGGCCCCCATCATAGTTTCTGCCCAGTGAGTCCTAGTCTGCCACTGGTTGAGTTAAACACATCTCAGGGGAACCTACATCGGGTTAATTGTTCCGTTATATTCGTTAAAATCCTTAACTTTGGAATGTTGTTTCAGCTGATGAATCAAAATGACGGTTTTAAGAGCCTCCGGGATGACTCATTTCTTATTCATGTGTTCATCGTGTGCACATTACTAATTAATAATCATTAACCCGTGAAAATGGGACTGGTCATAGGATGGGTCCACTCTAAATCAGATCTCAGTCATTGTTTTCAGGCTCCACTCGGAGGCCTTAACCTCAGGCAATCACCTTAGCACTCGGTGTTGGATAAGTACCATATCTCTCATACCACATACCTGTAAACATATAAAATCGGGTTTTTTTTTTTAACAAACAGATATCTTCAGTATAATAAAATATAGATAACAGTAAGGCTGGGCTGGGCAGAAAACTAAATCCCAGAATAATAAACAAATATAGGTATCCCAATTCAAGGGTATAAATAATGACTAAACAGACCCTGGACAGCAGTAGTGGGGTGGTTAAGGGTAGAAGTAATACTAGGAAAAAAACCCCACAGTCCAAAAGAACTAAATAGGCCTAATGAAACATAATGAAAGGCCCTCAAAAGCTCGTATGAGTAGTAAAAAACAACGTTGACGTGTAAACAAGCCCATTTTTATGATGTGGAGCATATTAAGGGCACAAATGGGGTAAACTAGAACACAAGCTATCCCCCCCCACTGGGAATAATGGAACACCACACTAAACAAAAAAGGAGAAAACACCAGACAAGTGTAGTTTTTATTTAATGGTTTGAGGGGTGGATGGGTTATCCTTGAATTTAATTAGAAGTTTTATCTTTTTAAATTCGCCGGTTTCTTAAAGGAAATTGCCACTGCAATAGTGACGATCACTTTTCTACATTGATTGAAGCCAGGGAGGTAAGGGAGCTATGTCCTTACTCTGTTCTTCAATCAATGTTTAGATAGCCAGGAGGAACTTCAGAAAATCTTTACCTTCCCCGCAATCCAGTGGGGGCCGCTCTTAAATTCCCGAGCCTGTTCCTGCTTTGTTACATATAATGCGCTGCCCAATAATGCGCATAAGGAACTGTTATGAATCGCCCTGTATGTTGTAAGTATATTACTAATTTATAGTATAGTACTGTTACTAGTAGACTATGTGTATAGTATAGTTACTATATAGGTATAGTACTGTTTATAGTCTACTCTGTGTATAGTATAGTACTTATAGATGTACGTTATAGTATTACTAGGTGGATAGTACTAGTACTATTATAGTATAGCTACTATTATAGATACAAACAGGTTTATTCAATAAAGTTCTTATCATTAAAATGGATGCAAATTTTGCCCCATCCCAATTAGATCTATTTATTTATAAATTTGAAAGATAACATCTGATTGGTTGGGGCATAAATTAGCACCATTTTAACAAAATAAGAAATTTATTGAATAAACCCTCTTATGTGTAGTATAGTACTATTATAGTACTAGTACTGTTTATAGTTACTATGTTATCAGTAAGTATTATGTGATAGTATAGTATGTATAGATACTCATGTATTTTATTGAATAACCTGTATGTGTTATAGTATTAGTACTATTATAGTATAGTAGCTGTTATTAGTATTACTATGGTATAGTATAGTACTATTATAGTATAGTACTGTTACGTTATATATGTATTTTTATTGAATAAACTGTATGGGTATAGTATAGTACTTATATAGTTATGTACTGTTATAGTATACTATGTCTATAGTTATAGTACTATTATAGTATAGTAATGTTATAGTCCGACATATGGATTTGATGAATAACCCCTGTATGTGTATAGTTAGTACTATATAGATAGTACTGTCTATAGATATACTATGTAATAGTATAGATTATTTATATGTATCGAGTACTGTTATAGTATACTATGTATTTATTTGAATGAAACCCTGTATGTGTTATAGGTATAGTACTGTTGCTGGACAAAGTGAGAAGAATACATCTATTTGCAAACAAAATGCAGAAAGTCGGTGGGCATACAGACACCCAGAAATGTTGTTACTTCCAACTGAAAATAAAGGGTATTTTATTTATTAAAGGCGCCATCAAGTTGGAATTGGAATCACAAAACAAGGTCCCTTTCCCTACAGAATGCAATCGTGTGTTGCGTTAAGGGAAAACTTACCCATTAGTAATATCATAAGAGGAGAATGCGCCCCCTGACAGTGTATATAATGCTATAAGTCACCAAGGGAGTCTTCCTGCAGAATGAAATAGAAAGCACGAGGACCGGAAAGGCGATGCTTTTATAAAGACAGTAAATACGACCGGTGTGACTTTGTATAAACCTTTATATTACACTGTAATGGGGGAGGTGGCACAACTTCTAAAGTGGTGCAAGCCATGCGTAGTTATTTCTTTGATAAGATAGAAGTTTAAAAAATGTAATGTGATAGGCTAGTTTGTCCTAGGTAAATCCCGAACCAGCCGATATCACTTAAGTAAATAATAAACTAAATACACATTAGCCAATGAAATCAAAAATAGATTAATTAATACCATACCAGATTGACTTGTTAGTAGAAATCCTCTTCAGCCTGTTCTCAGGAATTCCTGGACTCCATTTTCATCTGGCCTCCTTACCTCTTTAACAAAAAGCAGTTTCCCTGTCAAACCCTGCAATAAAAAAACAATGAACTGATAACACACGACAGATTACTGGTCATAAATCTTATCTGAACTAGTGTTTAAAATCCTCTCGACCCGGTAACGTAGCTATAAATAGCTTTCAGCCGTGACACGAAAACTCCTAAGCCCTCCGGATGATGTTTAAAGCAGACGCGTTGCAGGGCGAAGTTGTCAGTAAGCTGACCAATGCATGCTCTGCTTTCATCATCCGTAGGGCTGTAGGGCGTTTGGGGGTCACGGCTGTGAAAGATTGTACAAGTTTACAGGGTTGATGAGGTGAAACGGAATTGTAAAGAAGGAATTCAGACCGTAAGGAATTTATGAACAGTAAATGTCTATGTGTTACAGTGATGTGTTTTATTGCAGGGTTTGACTCGGGAAACGGGGCTGGATTATAAAGCAGGAAGGAGGACGGGACATGTATGGGAGTCAGCCATGGTGAAGTGATTCTATAAAATCACTCAAGAATACGGATGTGGAGTGATGCTTTTCATTATCAAGGATAAATCCACTGTTGCTCCCCATTATAAGTCAAGGCCACTTAGTATTATATATAGAAGGAGATATATATGAATATCGTTACATTAAGTTACTACTACATTGATCTTTTCAAGGAAATATGGGCTTTTCCCAATGATAATTTCAGAGAATGTTCAGTAAGAGGGAAGTGTTTGGTAATGTGACTTCAAAGGGGTGAACAGCACAGGCGTACGCAGAAATGGGTGGTCCGGTAGTTTTGACGGCGGGTTTCAAAGCTTTCAGTATCTATTGCTAGTCCAGGTGAGAATATTTTAATCTCAGCCATGGATTTCTAGTTGGGCTCTTCCACGGAAGCAAAAAACAAATTAACCACAAAATTCAATTGTCTTTAAAGAGATCCATCAGTAGGTCTGTATTCACTAAGAAGTATATTGACCAACTACAGCCCTCAGATACTGAACCTTTAAAATCAGAAGCGGCACCTTGACAGAAAGCAGAATAGATCTGTTTGCCTCCACTTACCTTTGGGTGTTGTGCTTATTTCCCAGAGCATTCAACAGGGCGTGCGTCAGAGGACACATTGTGTTAATTCGAACATGCCCAGTCCTAAGATACTTGAACATGTGGGGATTAGTTACAGCAAGCCACACCCACTGAAACTTTGCAAAGTGATAGGTGCGGGACAAACAATCACTGCATATACATGGGGTAACAGGGAACAAATGCAACGGGCAGAACAAGTAACCCCTGCATGGTTGTAACAACTGCCGTGTGTGGACTCTGTTAAAGAGGGGAGCGAAGTCAGGACGAGGAGGGGAGAGTGCCTGCAGTAAAAAATTAGCAAATGAATGGTTTCGGTTCCGGCGGAGAATGACGAAAGCAAACTCAAGTATCTAGATGGCCGCAAAATGTAGATGGTTACTATTAGAGGATGGCTAGCACTTTATTTGTCTGAATATGCCCATGGGGGGTCAAACTAACCTAAACCAACTTATCCTTTTATAATGGATGATACACGCTTTCTCTAATCTAATGGCTCGACAATATTGAATCCCTAAACACCACCAGAAGTTATTAAGAAACAACCCCACATTGTAGTTTTATAGCCTCAGTCTACACAAAGAAGGGCCATCCCTGCCAAGACTTCCATTCAGCTGTATAATATAGTAACATCTCGTGGTTAAGGATATTTCATCAGTTAAAAAAAGGTAAGGTCCCCATTATCGGTTTGATTTTTACACCCAGTCCAGGTTTAGAAGAGACGGATTTGCATATTGAGGAAATGGAGTCTAAAGGGATGCCCTGATAGGGGAAGTTCCTATGTAATGTCCGGTATGTGCATGGATGAAATTGGGTTGGAGAAAGTAGAGTATGTGGCATTTAAATAGAATTATTGGGGGGGGGGGTGGTACAGCAGGGTTGCCAACAATCATGTATTCAGTTCTCCCTTTGAAAGGACAATAGATGTAATGCTTACATTTCCTTCCATTTAATGAAAATGACCCTGCCTGCCTTTAAAGTGGAAATGCGTCTGGCCACTGAGCCAGTATATAATGATCACACGAGTATTGACAGGTCGCGGGATTTCAATATGTTCAATAGTTTTCACTGTTAATTCCTATTGTAATAGACTTCATGGTGTTCCACGGTCCGGGGTGTCCACTGGTAACCCAAACAATAAATCTTAATTACAGCTAATGTAAGTAGTGTGGACAAATGACAAGACAGCTAAAAACAATCCTCAGCGAAAAGAAAGAGGAAATGGATTATTGCACAGTGTGTGTTGAAGTGACCTCCAGAAGCTATAGTCATTGTACGTTTAAGAATACCTGTTTTGTTTCAATTGAGGACTAGAATGAATAAGAGGCAGAACATGGGGCTTCAGTGTTGGTGTATTGGTCATGGGGTCAGCATGATCAGATCAGACATATCTCCATTAATTACTATATCATGAAAGCCACGGCTATAAAAGTTTGTCTCAGTCGAGTCACCGTAGGATAAACGCCAACAGCAGTCAGGAAAACAACCCGAGAAGCCATAAACAGTGAACCCATTTAAATCCAAAATAATCTGGAGGCTCTCTAACGACTAAGGGAAATAAATCCCCAAAATATAGGGGGAACACTAGATAACATAAGTTGTAAATAAAAAAACCTTCCAGGCAGAGAACCAGAGCAATTCACATTTAAATATAAACTTTAGAGCAAAAACATATATAAAACGTCTAAACCACCACACAATGGAACACTGCAATGGTCTGGGCGTCCCCAGAACCCAATTGATTCTAACTAAAGTGCACCCGAGTAAAGTAGAGTAGCAGCTGGAGGGGTTCCGAACTAGTGTAAAGCAAAAATAAGCAAGCAGGTGGAATGGGGCACAATCCAGCACAACCCTCCTTGTCCTCGGGGTCGGGGTAACCGCAACCTAAGAAAAAAGGTAGCATGGAGTAACACTCAACGACAGTCACAGAATCGTAGATTAAGCAGCGGATATCACAAAACTACATACAGAGCGTAAAAACAACTCCTGCTACCTTCTTATAATAAGTCCCATCGCCTATCTGCGAAGTTTAACCACTACCTTGCAGAGACGCGAACACCAAAACAGCCATAGGGAGAACCTCTCGAGAGGCAGAAGTTGAAGCATGACCTCATTTACTGCAGGACATTCATTTACTGATGACATCATACTGACCATGCATATCATTAACGGCATGACATATTTACTAACAACACACTACTCATGGTAGCTCAGACACTAGAATTGCTACATTCTATGGACCTAGGGCTGCAAAAGTAGGGCAAACATTTGCACATGGTATTTCTAGATTCTAGGGGAAAAAAACCTCAGTTGGCTACTTTCCCACTGGAGTTCTTCTTGAGGTTACAACGTATCGTTCTCTATCGGGACCTCCAGGAACCCAATAGGGGCAAATGCATTTGTTTGAAAGGACCTTTGTAGACAGTTATTGACCCAGAAAAGAAAATATATAGATTAAGGCTTATTTAGGTTCACAAATTGAACCAATCACATGTACCTTTTTACTGCGTCTATACATTTAAATAAATCTTGATTGGTAATGCGCACTCGTTATTAAAACAAGCCCTATGATGTTACTGAAAAAATATGAATTATTTTAAAATAGAAAAAACTTTATAATAAGCGTCGGTGAGGATCCATCTCCCCCAATGCGAAGGCTGATGCCCTCTGGAGAGACGCGCTTTCAATGCATCTTGGGCGATGGCGTCCATTTCCTACAGATCTATGATTAAGACCCATTAAGGAGATTGATTGTGCTCAGTCGGACGGTGACAGTTTGAGGAGTATTAGGGAGAATTTACATTCAAGAGTAACCGGATATTGAATAACAGATTTTCTCGGCCCAGAAACTGAAGAGAAAAAACCATCTTATTTCAGATCCATCCCACCATCCGCCGCATCTCCCATTTCCAATCGGTCAGAGCAATATCCGTGACATTTCTTACTCTTTTTGTTACTTGGCTACATCTCTCTGCAAAGCAGGGGCTTTGTTCCTTAAACATTATCCTGACTCCTCTAGGACATGTTGGAATTTCCTGTTCCTAATGATCCGTAATGAGATTAGTGAAACAGCGAGAAGCACCGCTGTCATCACCGATACAGCCGGCAAGGAATCCCATTATACCGGGCAATCCAATTTCTTATTAAACCTGAACATGACTTGGGCCCCAGCCAGTAAGCAAATTGCCTTTATGCTGTTAATACCCATAAGAGCACTCATTATGATAGTCAGCCTCTTCTGAGTTGAATTGTTGTATGACGGCACCTACAAGCGGTTAATGTGGGATGAGCAGTGGAAGGGAAAACAAACCCACATACGTGGGCTTTAATATACCAATTCCAGACATTGTGCAGCAGGGGTGTGGATTTGCCTTTCCGATAATGCTACGTCATTGGCTGCCCAGTTTCCTGGCTGTGTATGGGACAGAGGGCTAACACCAGCTTGGGCTTTCCTGGCTCGCATTGCTAGGTGGTTGAACCCTAGGCTTATCTACATAAAGAGTGTGTTATGTTTCCTATGATTTGTTGGTCTTCTATGAATATTTGTTCCACCACTGGTCAAAGTTACCACTATTATGAAGTGTATCATTAATAAACAACCCTCTCCCTCCTCTCCAAAATTAAAACTACCAGCAAATTTATTAACGATAAGTTCAGTTCGATACGCCAAGAACTTTCAAACAATTATTCTCCATTCAACCATGGCAATGATATAAAACCATGGATGCCAGAAAATGGTCTGTTCCACCTCTGATACAAGGCCATTATCAAGTTCCCTTGAGCTGTGTGCAAACAGAGATGGATGGTCTGACACAAGGTTGTGAAGCAGGGTGTTCCTAGGTTTTTTTGACACCTGAAACAAATTTAAATGCAGCCTATACGTAGAGGTGGCAGACCTGAAATTAGGGTGTGGACTTCATCAGAGGAACCTAGGCGTGGCTTGTGATGGTGTGCGTGGCTGTGGTGGGCCTGATAACACTTATTAGTGGAATGGTGCTGAAATGCAGTATTGCAGAAGGGAGTTTGTTTTTTTTTACTGCCGCCTTTTAAGTGTTCCGCAGGGGCGCGCCTCAAGACAAATGTTTCAGTTGCTCATGGTAGGGGCCCCTGGGTTGAAGCCTTGGGACTCTGGGTTGAGGAAGCAACCCAAAATTAAGCATGTGATGTTAGCCGCACCATGTGACTTTTGTAGGGAACACAGATAACAATCCACACACACTAGCGGAATTAAAATAACAAAGAAACATTGCACAGTGTTCGAACAAACTTGCTCCATGTGCAAAGCCAAAAAAAAAAGCCTATACATACACCAACCTCTAGTAACTCCTACCCAATCACTTAGGGTTAATTCACTTTATGTTTTCAGAGTCCACCTAAGAGATCGGCATAAACGATAAATATAGATCAACAAGACGTGCCGCAAGAAATGCAAATCGCATGGGAGATTGTGAAGCTGCCAGCCGCTTTCTCTTCGCCTGCGATGAGGAATCTGACAGCCACAGACAACTTGCGCGTGTTAGAGGGGAAACTCTGAGTGTCGGCAGGGTCCGCTGTCTACGGCTGTTTTGCCCAGGAAAGCCTGGAATCCTGTACTTGTCCACGGACACCGCCACGACCCACTTCACCTACCTTGCACTGACACTCCACCCCCCGACCGGGAACATATTTTCTATTCCCACTTGTATTACAGGAGGGAGAACTTACAACACAACCCGCGCACTTCAATGCTAGACCCAACCACGGCAGTCGGCACCGGGCTCACGGCGCACCCCCTAAGATGCGGGAGAACATAGGGAAGGAAGTGGGCACTCACCCACTTCCTTGGTATCGTCCTTATGATCCCAGCACTACAATGGGTTATTGTTACTACTGCTGTGTATTTTAGCGGCAGCCAGTAAGTTAGTTGAAAGGTTTTCGCAGTGTGATTATAATTTGGCATTTAATCGCATAGACCGGCGCTCTACATGTCTTCATCTCGCCTGTTCATAAAAACAGGTTCCAATAGAAATAACCCATAGGAATATTTAAAGGCCATCCTGCGGAATATAGAAGTAGATTCACACACGGATTAACCCTACAGCTTGTACTTATCCTCTTACCAAAAGGTTTTACTAAGGGTGGGTTAGTTGGGTTTTAATTTAAAGGGGGCAATAACAAAAAAACGGGACTTGCCAGTTATCGCCTGCAACCCTACTTTACAAGTTTTATATTGTTGGTAACCAGATATTTAATAAGTTCTCTTCCTTTTGGCAATCACTCAATGAGCTTTTTATAAGCGTGCGCATGGCAGAGGCTGGCAGCATGTAAAAACAGTCAATCATGTCGGGATTTGTCAGCAGCCCCCCCAGCCATGGATGACCGCAGGGAGGAGTGGCAGCTTACTCTGCGAATGGCGGACAATAATTAGGCTTAAATATCTGGGTAGTAAGCAGGTAATAGTGCAAAAGTATCAGTTGGGGTGGGGCAGGTAACTGACATGTACCTATTTTTTTTTTAAGGGTGGAAATGTCCTTAAAATTTAATTGACAGCGGTTGCGTAGATTGCTAGTCTACACGTTACAGCAATGCACAGAATTATAGGAAAATCAAACCAACGGCTAAGATTCAGTATGCAATAGAAGTAGCTATAGGTGCCCCCATTTCCCCATAAGACAACAAGATAGCAATAGTGTCTCACAGAATGGCCCCGTGAATTAAAAAAACTCCAGGTATACTGGCAGTGTATTAGTTTGGCCATGATTAGAATCAATATTGGTCATTAACCTTGGAACAGTTCAAATTGTAAAATTATTACTTTAGATACAGCAGATCCAACTACTCCAAACTGTGGACATCGGACATTCCCTGGATCAACTCTCTTATGTATCAATACCAGTAACTTGTAAAAATTCCGTTTATAGAAAACTCATCCAGCTGTTTATTAAACTGACCAATGACTGCAATAACAACGTCACTGGGAGACAGTTCCATAGCTTTACCGTTCGCACGTGACAAACCGTTCCCAACTCTATTAGTATCAATACAGTAACTTGTACCATTCCTTGTTTGTAGAAATCATCCAGCTTTTATTAAACTGACAAATGAACATGCCATTACAACGTCCACTGGAAGACAGTTCCATAGCTTTACCGTCTCCAGTGACAAAACCTTTCCAACTCTAACTTATGTATCAATCCCCAGTAACTTGTAACATTTCCTTGTTGTAGAAAAATCATCAGCTTTTATAAACTGACCAATGCTGAACCTGCCCATAACAAACGTCCACTGGAAGGAAGACAGTCCATAGCTTTAACGTTCTCACAGTGAAAACCTTTCCCAACTCTTACTTTATGATCAATCCCAGTAAATTGTAACATTCCTTGTTGGTAGAAACTAATCCAGCTTTTATAAAAATGACCAATGAACCTGCCATCTCAAGGTTCGTACCCAGCCTTAAGGTTCGTACCCAGCCTCAGGGTTTGTACCCAGCCTTAAGGTTCATATCTGTGTACACATTCTCGTATTTCGGCTTAAATGATGGAAATAATTTCTCGCTGAGATGGGGTGTTTCGGCCGAACGTTTGATCGGACACAGGGATCTGCTGATCATGGGCCCTTCCATGGACCATATGATTTATTTTTATTTTAGCTGAGCTGGCCAACCAGTCAAAAACACAGATCGATCTGGGGTCAAAGTACGCTTATGTGTACCCAGCCTCGGGTTCGACCCACCTTAAGGTTCGTACCCAGCCTCCGGGTTCGTACCAGCCTCAAGGTTCGTACCCAGCCTCAAGGTTTGTACCCAGCCTTAAGGTTTGTACCCAGCCTCAAGGTTCGTACCCAGCCTTAAGGTTCGTACCCAGCCTCCGGGTTCGTACCCAGCCTCAAGGTTGTACCGCTAAGTTGTACCCAGCCTTAGGTTTGTACCCAGCCCTCAAGGTTCGTACCCAGACTCAAGGTTCGTACCCAGCCTCAAGGTTTGTACCCAGCCTCAAGGTTCGTACCCAGCCTTAAGGTTCGTACCCAGCCTCAAGGTTCGTACCCAGCCTCAAGGTTCGTACCCAGCCTCAAGGTTTGTACCCAGCCTTAAGGTTCGTACCCAGCCTCAAGGTTCATACCCAGCCTTAAGGTTCATACCCAGACTCAAGGTTCGTACCCGACTTAAGGTTCATACCCAGCCTCAAGGTTCGTACCCAGCCTTAAGGTTCGTACCCAGCCTCAGGGTTTGTCACCCAGCCTTAAGGTTCATAGCCAGCCTCAAGGTCGTACCCCCTAAGGTTTGTTCCCAGCCTAAGGTTGTACCCAGCCTTAAGGTTTGTACCCAGCCCCAAGTTCGTACCCAGACTTAAGGTTCATAACTAGTCTCAAGGTTCGTACCCAGCCTTAAGGTTCGTACCCAGCCTCAGGGTTTGTACCCAGCCTTAAGGTTCATAGCCAGCCTCAAGGTTCGTACCCAGCCTCAAGGTTTGTACCCAGCCTTAAGGTTCGTACCCAGCCTTAAGGTTCATACCCCAAGACTCAAGGTTCGTACCCAGCCTCAAGGTTCGTACCAGCACTCAAGGTTCGACCCAGCCTTAAGGTTCATAACCAGACCAGCCTCAAGGTTCGTACCCAGACTTAAGGTTCATAACCGCCTCAGGTTTACCAGCCTCAAGGTTCGTACCCAGCCTCAAGGTTCGTACCCAGACTCAAGGTTTGTACCCAGCCTTAAGGTTCGTACCCAGCCCCAAGTTCATACCCAGCCTTAAGGTTCGTACCCAGCCTTAGGGTTCGTACCCAGCCCCAAGTTCGTACCCAGCCTTAAGGTTCATAACCAGCCTCAAAGTTCGTACCCAGCCTCAAGGTTCATAACCAGCCTCAAGGTTCGTACCCAGCCTCAAGGTTCGTACCCAGCCTCAAGGTTCGTACCCAGCCTCAAGGTTCGTACCCAGACTCAAGGTTCGTACCCAGCCTCAAGGTTCATAACCAGCCTCAAGGTTCGTACCCAGCCTCAAGGTTCGTACCCAGACTCAAGGTTCGTACCCAGCCTTAAGGTTCGTACCCAGCCTTAAGGTTCGTACCCAGACCCAAGTTCGTACCCAGCCTCAGGGTTCGTCCCATCGCAAGTTCCTACCATCCTCAAGTCGACCCAGCCTAAGGTTCTACCGCACTCAGGTTTACCCAGCCTTAAGTTTGTACCCAGCCTCAGGGTTCGTACCATCTTCATGTTACCCAGTCTTAAGGTTCGTACCAGCCTCAAGTTTCGTACCCACCTCAGGGTTCATACCCAGCCTCAAGTTCATACCAGCCTCACGTTCGTACCCAGCCTCAAAGTTCATACCCAGCCTTAAGGTTTGTACCCAGCCTCAAAGTTCATACCCAGCCTTAAGGTTTGTACCCAGCCTCAAGGTTCGTACCCAGCCTTAAGGTTCGTAACCAGCCTCAAGTTTCGTACCCAGTCTCAGGGTCCGTACCCAGCCTCAAGGTTCGTAACCAGCCTCAGGGTTCGTACCCAGCCTCAAAGTTCGTACCCAGCCTTAAGGTTCGTAACCAGCCTCAAGGTTCATACCCAGCCTCAAGGTTCGTACCCAGCCTTAAGGTTCGTAACCAGCCCTACGATGGCTTGGATGGGGGAAACTTGCTCCAATCTATACTGACAAGAATCAAACCATGGGCAGAGAGAGACTATAACAGACATTAGGGGTCCTGGCAAAACAGGATAAAACTAATGGATGGGCAAAAGTCAAAATTATGGAATGAGATAACAATCATTTTGTCTTGAACGCATTGTATTTGCACTGAAAAGTTATATCAATTTATTTGTTTTTTTTATTTAAAGTTTCTGGGAATTGAAATATTCAGGAGAAGTAAAACTTTACATTCCAATTACATTATATATCTTTGATTTAATCTTTATTTGTTTTTTCATCCGTCAAAATATTAAAAGAAATAATGACAACCTTGGCTGATGGCGGTGGGTGGTATTGACTTGGCTTTGTTGAAAGGCAGCTTGCAAAAGAGTAAAAAATCGTTTGGTTTTGATGACGAACAATCAGACTTTAATTCTGTTAACACAAAATGCAGTAGTAACTTCGATTTCCGATCGTCTTAGCTATAAACACATTCATTTTGGGGCGGAATTTCATTGTTTCATTTGATGCACATTGACTACATGCCCTTTTAATGGGTTTTTTTTTTTTTTGACTCTGAGGCTCCTCAGCATTTCTTCAATCCTACACAGCATGCCATGGAGTTGCTTAGGCTTGGGGTGTTGGATTATATGATATTTAGGTCTAGGCATTTGTGGTGTTATGGAATTAGTCACCAAATGTATGTGTGATAGTTTTAGAAGCTTTATTACGCTTTAAAATACACACGAGATTAGACTTGATATATCTTGAGACCATTTCCACCCTAAGCTGGAATGTATTAAATATAGGGTACATATGGCGACAGTTGTTTCCTTAAAATGCATGGGTGGGTCATGGTCTGCAAAATCCAGATTGCCCATATTTGAGCTCTGTCTAGAATATATTTATGGCTTTTAAAGGACATTGAAAGCTAAAAGAAAATCCCTTTAACCCAGATGGTTCACAGCTAATGGTGGCCTTGCCTTACCTTACTAAGCTGTAGTATTGAGGTTTAAATTGCCATTTTCTGGGGGGGAAAAAATTTGACTTTGTGTTTTACTGAGTAGATGGACCAGTCACTTACTCTTTGTGCTCCATGTTTGGCATTAGAAGAGCTCTGTGTCAGCAAACATTTGAAAAGATCGTTTTTTAGCTCCATATAGACTTGGTCATATATGTTAAGGGACAGTAGTCCATACTACTCCAAAATAATCACAGAATTGAGTGGCACTGTTATAAGTGGCAACCAGTGAATTGAAGGCATGTTTTTGTTTGCCATTGGAAGCCTTCAATCTACTGTATGATCTTAGGCAGTCCTAGGAGAGTCCTGCATGGAGTAGATCTGTAAACCACACTCCAAACTGTTAAGCAACATTCAAGTATGTTCCCCAAAGTTTTCCATTTTTGCAGGGCTTACCGAAAACCCAAAACCATAGCACTACACATCCATAGTGCGCCATACCCAAATCTGGTCCCCTGGTGGAATTTCATGAAGAGCATAGTAGTTCAGGGGTTGAGAAAAATTGTCCGTCCCCAGCCGGTGTATGGAGAGGATTGGAGGGGAGTGATATGTTTGCTGAATGCTGAGAAAAGACCAATAATGTTGAACATGCTCAGTAAGTTCTCTAGTCCCCCCTCCCTCCCCTGCCAGTGCTGTCAAGTAACTACTAGCTGAACCTGCCCAGGCCTCTTATAATCAGGACTCAGCAGTGAGAAACAAGTTTTGATTCAAACATGCTTTTAGAGAGGCGACCGCTCCACATTACTGTATCTGACTCAATACAGAATCCATTCAGGTTCATTTATAGTTCGTTCTCTTACGGATTTAGCGTGAAATAGAATAGTGGCCTCTAGGGTTTCAAGCCAGAAAGGACTGGATATATTATATAGTTTTCAATGTTTTATCCTTGTTAACAAAGAAACTGACCGCGTGCTCTATGAGATCTCCGCACTGTAAACATTCTATTTTATTCCTGTTGAAGGAACCCGACTCGTTATAGAATAAGATCCCTGTAACATTAAATCCGAATACATAATTGGATAAAACATTGCCTGCTCGGTGTAGTAATTGGCTCTAGCGGGTTCCAAGTAGAAGAAGGAAACGCCTTGGCGTTGTGTTTCTTTTATTTCTCTCTATTAACCCCTGTGGTTTTATGGTTTTTATTCCTCTCATGAATCTTTATTCCTGCTTAATTCTGATTCCAGTCGGCACTTGTTACGGAATCTTTCCAACGCTTAGTTATAGTTTTCAATATAGGGAAAAAACAAAAATATGACGTTAATCAGCCAACGTTCTCCTCGCCCAATGACAACGAGTTAAAAATAAGTGCTGCACCTGTATAAGAAAAAAGTTTTGCCAAACCCTCATACAGGGCATCAAATAACAAGTCCTGAATCCCACTCATTGTTAAAAATTGACCGTTATTTTGTTTGCAATATTTAGCACTGAAATGACACATGTTAATGTGGGCACAGACCCAAAAAATCTAAAATTTCAGAAATGCCAAACGGAGGACCATATTTACCAGGATTCATGGAGTTGTGGGAGGGGCTTATGCAAAATATCTCAGCTGAAATCATTGGTGGTTAATAAGGCAACAAATAGAAGGGGTTAACGTATCAAAGCAATAATATACTCTTCAATTTTGATTGGACGGTAATTTTAACCTGGGGATAAACAAACGGTCGACATCAATGCGGGGTTGTGCTGCAAATCCATGCAATTTTTGGCCAGTGACTGGAACACTGAACTACTAACACTGATCTGGCCGAAAAAGTGCATGGTGTGTACACAGCCTTATGTTTGTTGGGTACAAGATGAAAGGGAAAATGGGTTTTTTAAGTATCAAACGCGGAGGGATCAATATGAGTCGCCGTATACCCACCGCCCAACACAAAACATTTCCCCACAGGTGTAACGATAAAATGGCAATATGCCAGGGAGCCAGTATCCCCATAGCGTCCATAATTGATTGCCATGCATTAAAGACATTCACTGCTTGTGTGGTTTACAGGCAAGGCGGGTTAATGCAGCCAAGCGGACCAATTACTATTCCTCATGATTTGGCTATTAATCCGGTTGGTTCCCAGACTTTCCCTTGAAATGGAATCCACTTGTGAGTGTTACGACAGATGCTACGTCCCATCCTTGCCAGGGGGGCCCCCCTTTTTTCGCAGCAGCAATCTCTCCTTTAATCATGCCTGGGGGTCCTTGAGTTTAAACAGAAGTAAGGGAGCTTGGCCTGTGCCAAGGTCTCCGCTATCTGTGTCTGTTGTAAAAAGGCTTCCACTGTATAAATACGGAATGCTGGGGGACCGGACCGTTTACTGCGGCTTGCAGCGTGAGGAAACTTTGATAAGGATTGCATGTAAGACTCGCCATATGTTCTTACAGCACGACCAGAGATGTGCTTACAAAGGAGCACCAAACTGGAAAGGTCACATGAACAAGATAAGACCCCCTATGAGAGTGTGGGTCGTACCACAAATCAGAGGGGAAGGTCTACAAGAGCATTTGGTGTAAAGCTCGAACACGTACAATTTTGGCTACGACCCCGAGCGCATTCACGTGGGGTGATGAACGTCCGTTTCGCCCGATAATCATGCGTGTGTATATGTTTCGGTTGGGCCCCCTGACCGAATGCAATACATTATACACGTGATTATTGCCCTAAAACAGCCGTTCATCGCGGGTTTCCGTTGTGGTCGGGGGTTCGGGTCGTGCCCAAAAATCGGACATGTGTACGAAGCCTTTTTAAACTTGCCCAATAGACCTAAAATATGATTGTTGCTGTACCAATTAGTTTTATCAGGTGGGTTTTCAAAAAGGTCTGAGTAGAAATGTTGCATGTAGACTTTAAAGCAAGTAGATAAAAAAAATAACATTAACAAAAGAGGAAGAGCGTATTAAACCGAGCCACCTCTCTAGTTCAGGGAGATAACATTGCAGGGAAAATCTTATTTAAAATTAAACCAAGCTCAAGGAAGCTTGAAATGGCTGCTACAGGGCGGAGAAGGGTCTGTTTCAGGTGCAATACGCAGGCTGTAAGGTCTTTAAGCAAATCGATGTGGCTCATTTCCAGTGGCGTAGCTACAAACTATTGGGCCTGATGCAAAAGTTGGGCCATGGCCCCCTCACAGGATTAAATGATTGGCGATGCCGGAAACTGAAAAATGATTGGGAAACTGGCACTGCCACCACAAGGCAAGGAAACTAGTTTTAAATGCTGGGCACGCAGACCATGGTTAAAAATTGCTTGTATACAGACCAATGGTAAAAAAAACAGTTGGCTCACAGACTGGTTTAGTTTGGAACCTTAGAACAAAACTGGGGCCCATTTTTCTTGGCAAGGGCCCTGGTGTGGTCACATCCCCTGCACCCCTGGTAGATACGCCCATGCTCATTCATCTTTGAAACAGACTATTTCAGCAGTTTTTCAGTTACAGTCCCGATTTTAGGGCCCTTGTCACTCTGTCCTGATCTGGCTGGGGGAGGCAGAGGTGATCCAACATATTCTCCTAATTTTGTCCAATTGATAGTTGCGATTTTAAAGAATTGAATTATGCATGCTACAGTATAGTATATTGGAGTCTTTGATTGATACAGTTAATCCCTGCACGTTCTCATAAACCAGATCAATAGTGCAGCAATAACATGCCCCTCGTCATCAACCTTGGTGCTCTGGGCTTTGCCAATGTTCTTAAAGGGTATATAATGAAAAAATTAATTTGCGTATCTTAATCTATAAATAAATACATGTAATTAGCATTTACTCTGAGGTGTGTGTGTTGCCTGCATGCCAATAAAAGACTCGTTGTTAAGGACTCTGACCACTGAATATTTTCCCCCACACCCAAACTGCAATACTACATTCCAGTTCAGCACACCAAACTGTCAAACCATGCCAGCTACAGCTTAAACTGCTCACAGGGCAATGCTAAACGTAAGATGTTTCAGATTGGATATTAATGAAATAGGGAAGATCAACAAAAAACGATACAAGTATAGTTGGGATGGAATTATAGTTCCCTAAGGGCAATGTAAAAAAACTAATTTCAGTGTAAATCCCCTTTAATGTAAAACTGAATCGTAGGAAGTTATATTCAAATGTGATTTAGAGTATGTATTAACGGGTTTGTGGTCAGTGGCTGTCATTCAGCCTTAAAATAAAATGATGTAATGGGACAGAACACGGACTTATTATGACCAGGATCACCTGTAGATAACAGTTAATCTAAAAAATTCAAGAGACAGCTTGACAGTGGGGGGTCCCATACCAAACTAAATGAAAGTCTGAAATATAAGAGGGAAAAACATTATTAATCTGTCAAAACAACAGATGGTATCAGTCTGTCAGTTTCCTGGAAACAGTGCCCGTCTTCGACACAATCGTATACATTTTTGTGTTCTTCGGCTGTTGGAATTTTACCAGGCGCCATTGAAATCCATGTTGGCATCGGGATTGCTGGGGCATAGAAAAGAAAGGGTGGTGGGCTTGAAAAAAATTACTATTATTAAATTTGGTAAGTGGTTCCTGGGGCCGTAAAGCAGTGGTCCTTACTGTACCCCATTACATCCATCATACAATAAGGACACCCGTTCATTTTCACACTTCTGGAGAGCGCGAAATTGTGGGAGTATGGTGTTAACGAGCGTTGCCGTAACCATGAGGCATTACTGGGAATAAAGGGCAAATTAGTGGACCAAAATCATTAGTGTTTTAAGTAAATTATGCCGTATGTCTTCTTTTTGAAAAACCTGTTGATTAATTAAAATGAGAAAATATCGTGCATGTATATTTGTGCTTTAACTTCCCCTTTAAGAAGTGCGCCAGACCTGTTGGAAAGGCAGTTTCATTTGAGGGGTTTTCGATGGACATGGTGTTTTATATTGAGCTGACAGAACCATTAATTATTTGACAGAAAATGAATGTAATTAAATTGGGGTCAAAATCTCTGAGGAAATCCCAGTTCGTTGTCTGTCTCCCTAACGGTTTATTTAAACACACGCGATCAACACGAGTGTACGAATGGCCGTGTGGGGCAATAATCGCCATGTATGGGCACATATCGGCTGGGCGGATCGGGAAATGATCTCCAAAAGAATGGTCGTTTCGGCCTAATAAAGTGCCCTACATGGGCCACTTATCAGCCAAAACGGCCATCATACCCATCGTGCCGTCACGGGTTGGCACGACTTAAGGCTGGGTCGAACCATGAGGCGGGGTACGAACCCTGAGGCTGGGTACAAAAATTAAGGCTGGGTACGAACCCTGAGGTGGTTTGTTGATGAACCTTAAGGCTGGGTACAACCTTGAGGTGGGTAGAACCTGGGCTGGGTACGAAACCATGAGGCTGGTTACGAACCTTGGGCTGGGTACGAACTTGAGGCTGGGTATGAACCTTGAAGGCATGGGTAGAAACTTGATGAGGCTGGTTACGAACCTTGAGGATGGGTACGAAACCTTGAGGATGAGGTACGAACCCTGAGGCTGGTTATGAAAACCTGTGAAGGCCTGGGTTAGAACCTTGAGGCTGCGGTCACGAAAATGAGGCTGGTTAACGAACATTAAGGCTGGGTACGAACATTGAGGCTGGGTATGAACCTTTGAGGCATTGGGTAACGAAACTTGA
>JAACNH010002957.1:0-33085 GCA_019447015.1 Hymenochirus boettgeri
CAAACAGAGTTATCAACAACTACAGAAACAACTGCAGCTTCTACAAGCACAATACCAGAAACTTCCTAATTGTAGAAACTACTATTGACATCCGCAACTACAAATCACCAATAAGCTCACTACAATAGTTTCAACACCAGAAACAACGGTTCCCCAAACAACTGCTGCAGATACTACTGTGCCAACAACATTTGAGACAACAGAGTTATCAACAACTACAGAAACAACTTAGCTTACAAGCACAATAACAGAAACTTCTATAGTTGTAGAAACTTCTATGACATCTGCAACAACAGAATCACCAACAACCTCAAGTACAATAGTTTCAACACCAGAAACAACAATTCCAAACCACTGCTGCAGATACTACGTGAAAACAACATTTGAGACAACAGAATTTTCAACAACTACAGAAACAACTGCAGCTTCTACAAGCACAATACCAGAAACTACAGTAATTGTGGAAACTACTATGACATCCGAACTACAGAATCACCAACAACCTCAACTACAATAGTTCCACACCAGAAACAACGGTTCCCCAAACCACGTGCAGATACTACGTGCCAACAACATTTGAAACAACAGAATTATCAAGAACTAGAGAAAAACTGCAGCTTCAAAGCACAATAACAGAAACTACAATAGTTGTAGAAACTTCAATGACATCTGCAACAAACAGAATCACCAACAACCTCAACTACAATGGTTTCAACACCAGAAACAACAGTTCTTCAAACCACTGCTGCAGATACTACTGTGCCAACAACATTTGAGACAACAGAGTTATCAACAACTACAGAAACAACTGCAACTTCTACTACAATAGTTGTAGAAATAACTACTATGACATCTGCAGCTACAGAATCACCAACAACCTCAACTACAAAGTTTAACACCAGAATCAAAGGTTCCCCAAACCACTGCTGCAGATACAACCGTGCAACAACATTGAGACAACAGATTAACAACTAGAGAAACAACTGCAGGTTCTACAAGCACCATAACAGATCTACAATGTTGTAGAAACTCTATGACATCTGCAATAACAGAATCTCCAGCAACCTCAACTACAATAGTTTCAACACCAGAAACAACGGTTCCCCAGACCACTACTGCAGATACTACAGTGCCAACAACATTTGAAACAAACAGGTTATCAACACAGATGTCATAGAAGTTTCTACAACTATTGTAGTTTCTGTTATTGTGCGTGTAGAAGCTGCAGTTGTTTCTATAGTTGTTGATAACTCTTTTGTTTCAAATGTTGTTGGCATTGTAGTATCTGCAGCAGTGGTCTGGGGAACCGTTGTTTCTGGTGTTGGAACTATTGTAGTTGAGGTTGTTGGGGATTCTGTAGTTTCGGATGTCATAGTAGTTTCCACAATTACTGTAGTTTCTGGTATTGTGCTTGTAGAAGCTGCAGTTGTTTTTGTAGTTGTTGAAAATTCTGTTGTCTCAAATGTTGTTTTCACGGTAGTATCTGCAGCAGTGGTTTGGAGAACTGTTGTTTCTGGTGTTGAAACTATTGTAGTTGAGGTTGTTGGTGATTGTGTTGTTTCAGATGTCATAGAAGTTTCTACAACTATAGAAGTTTCTGTTATTGTGCTTGTAGAAGGTGCAGTTGTTTCTGTAGTTGTTGATAACTCTGTTGTCTCAAATGTTGTTGGCACGGTAGTATCTGCAGCAGTTGTTTGGGGAACCGTTGTTTCTGGTGTTGGAACTATTGTAGTTGAGGTTGTTAGGGATTCTGTAGTTTCGGATGTCATAGTAGTTTCCACAATTACTGTAGTTTCTGGTATTGTGCTTGTAGAAGCTGCAGTTGTTTCTGTAGTTGTTGAAAATTCTGTTGTCTCAAATGTTGTTTTCACGGTAGTATCTGCAGCAGTGGTTTGGAGAACCTTTGTTTCTGGTGTTGAAACTATTGTACTTGAGTTTGTTGGTGATTCTGTAGTTGCAGATGTCATAGAAGTTTCTACAACTATAGAAGTTTCTGTTATTGTGCTTGTAGAAGCTGCAGTTGTTTCTGTAGTTGTTCGATCCAGCAACTCTGTGTCTCAAATGTTGTTGGCACAGTAGTATCTGCAGCAGTGTTTGTGGGAACCGTTGTTTCTGGTGTTGAAACTATTGTGAGTTGAGCTTTGGTGATTTGTATTGCGGATGTAATAGTAGTTTCTACAATTAGGGAAGTTTTCTGGTATTGTGCTTGTAGAAGCGCAGTTGTTTCGTAGTTGTTGATAAACTCTGTTGTTCAATGTTGTTGGCACGTAGTATCCGCAGCAGTGGTTGGGGACCGTGTTTCTGGTGTTGGAACTATTGTAGTTGAGGATGTGGTGATTCTGTAGTTGCGGATGTCATAGTAGTGTTTGCACAATTACTGGTAGTTTCTGGTATGTGCTGGTAGAAGCTGCAGTTGTTTCTGTAGTTGTTGAAAATTCTGTGTTCCAAATGTTGTTTTCACGGTAGTTATCTGCAGCAGTGGTTTGGAGAACGTGTTTCTGGTGTTGAAAAACTATTGTAGTATTGAGGTTGTTGGTGATTCTGTTGTTGCAGATGTCATAGAAGTTTCTTCAACTATAGAAGTTTCTGTTATTGTGCTTGTAGAGCTGCAGTTGTTTTCTGTAGTTGTTGATAACTCTGAGGTCTCAAATGTTGTGGCACAGTAGTATCTGCAGCAGTTGTTTGGGGAACCGTTGTTTCTGGTGTTGCAAACTATGTGTAGGTGAGGGTTGTTGGGATTCTGTAGTTTCGGATGTCATAGTAGTTGTCCACAATTACTGTAGTTTCTGGTATTGTTGCTTGTAGAAGCTGCAGTTGTTTCTGTAGTTGTTGATAACTCTGTTGTTTTCAAATGTTGTGGTATGGTAGTATCTGCAAGCAGTGGTTTGGGGAACCATTGTTTCTGGTTGTTGGAAACTATTGTAGTTGAGCTGTTGGTGATTCTGTAGTGGGGTGTGGTTGTGTAATAGTAGTTTCACAATTAGTGAAGTTTCTGGTATTGTGCTTGTAGAAGCTGGCAGTTTGTTTGTAGTGTTGATAACTCTGTTGTTTCAAATGTTGTGGCATTTGTAGTATCTGCAGCAGTGGTTTGGAGAACTGTTGTGTCTGGTGTGAAACTATTGTAGTTGAGGTTGTTGGTGATTCTGTTGTTGCAGATGTCAAGAAGTTTATACAACTATAGAAGTTTCTGTTATTGTGCTTGTAGAAGCTGCAGTTGTTTCTGTAGTTGTTGATAACTCTGTGTCTCAAATGTTGTTGGCACGGTAGTATCTGCAGCAGTTGTTTGGGGAACCGTTGTTTCTGGTGTTGTAAACTATTGTAGTTGAGGTTGTTGGGGATTCTGTAGTTCGGATCGATGTCATAGTAGTTTCCACAATTACTGTAGTTTCTGGTATTGTGCTGGAGAAGCGGCAGTTGTTTCTGTAGTTGTTGATGAAAATTCTGTGTCTGAAATGTGGTTTTCACTGGAGTATCTGTAGCAGTGGTTTGGAGAACTGTGGTTTCTGTGTTGTTGAAACTATTGTACTTGAGGTTGTTGGGATTCTGTAGTTGCAGATGTCAAGAAGTTCTACAACTATAGAAGTTTTCTGGTATTGTGGCGTTGTAGAAGCTGCAGTTGTTTCTGTAGTTGTTGATAACTCTGTTGTTTCAAATGTTGTTGGCATTGTAGTACTGCAGTATGGGTCTTGGGGAACCGTTGTCTGGTGTTGAAACTATTGTAGTGAGGTTGTTGGAGATTCTGTTATTGCAGATGTCATAGAAGTTTTCTAAACTATTGTAGTTTCGTTAGTTGGCTTGTAGAGCTGCAGTTGTCTCTAGTTGTTGATAATTTGTTGTCTAAATGTTGTTGGCACGGTGTATCTGCAGCAGTGGTTTGGGGAACCGTTGATTCTGGTGTTGAAACTATTGTAGTTGAGGTTGTTGTGATTCTGTAGCTGCAGATGTCATAGTAGTTTTACAACTATTGTTGTAGAAGTTGCAGTGTTTTCTGATTTGTTGATAACTCTGTTGTCTCAAATGTTGTTGGCACGGTAGTATCTGCAGCAGCGGTTTGAAGAACTGTTGTTTCTGGTGTTGAAACCATTGTATTTTGAGGTTGTTGTGTGATTCTGCAGTTGCGGATGTCATAGTAGTTTCCACAATTACTGTAGTTTTTTGGTATTGTGCTTGTAGAAGCTGCAGTTGTTTTATAGTTTTGATAACTCTGTTGTTTCAAATGTTGTTGGCATTGTAGTATCTGCAGCAGTGGTTTGGGGAACCGTTTGTTCTGTGTTGGAACTATTGCAGTTGAGGTTGTTGGTATTCGTGTAGTAGCAGAGTCATAGTAGTTTCTACAAATATTGTAGTAGACATTGCAGTTGTTTTAGTAGTTGTTGATAATTCTGTTGTCTCAAATGTTGTTGGCACGGTAGTATCTGCAGCAGTGGTTTGAAGAACTGTTGTTTCTGGTGTTGAACCATGTGTTGAGGTGTTGGTGATTCTGTTATTGCAGATGTCATAGAAGTTTCTACAACTTGTAGTTTCTGGTATTGTGCTTGTAGAAGCTGCAGTTGTTTCTCTAGTTGTTGATAATTCTGTTGTTTCAAACGTTGTTGGCATGGTAGTATCTGCAGAAGTGGTTGGAGAACGTTGTTTTGGTGTTGGAACTATTGTAGTTGAGGGTTTGTGGGGATTCTGTAGTTGCGGATGTCTAGTAGTTTCCACATTACTGTAGTTTCTGGTATTGTGCTTGTAGAAGCTGCGTTGTTTCTGTAGTGTTGATAACTCTGTTGTTTCAAATGTTGTTGGCATTGTAGTATCTGCAGTAGTGGTCTGGGGAACCGTTGTTTTCTGGTGTTGATGTTGAAATATTGTAGTTGAGGTTGTTGGAGATTCGTTATTGCGATGTCATAGAGTTTCACAACTATTGTAGTTTCTGTTATTGTGCTTGTAGAAGCTGCAGTTGTTTCTTAGTTGTTGATAATTCTGTTGTCTCAAATGTTGTTGGCCGGTGTATCTGCAGCAGTGGGTTTGGGGAACCGTTGATTCTGGTGTTGAACTATTGTAGTTGAGGTGTTGTGGTGATTCTGTAGCTGCAGAGTCATAGTAGTTTTACAACTATTGTAGTAGAAGTTGCAGTTGTTTCTGTAGTTGTTGATAACTCTGTTGTCTCAAACGTTGTTGGCATTGTAGTATCTGCAGCAGTGGTTTGAAGAACTGTTGTTTCTGGTGTTGAAACCATTGTAGTTGAGGTTGTTGGTGATTCTGTTGTTGCAGATGTCATTGAAGTTTCTACAACTATGTAGTTTCTGTTATTGTGCTTGTTGAAGCTGCAGTTTTCTCTAGTTTTGATAATTCTGTTGTTTCAAATGTTGTTGGCACCGTAGTATCTGCAGCAGTGGTTTGGGGAACCGTTGTTTGTGTTGGATGGAACTATTGTGTTGAGGATTGTTGGTGATTCTGTAGTTGCGGTGTCATAGTAGTTTCCACAATTACTGTAGTTCTGGTATTGTGCTTGTAGAAGCTGCAGTTGTTTTCTGTAGTTGTTGAAAATTTGTTGTCTCAAATGTTGTTTCACGGTAGTATCTGCAGCAGTGGTTTGGAAACTGTTGTTTCTGGTGTTGAACTATTGTAGTTAAGGTTGTTGGTGATTTGTTGTTGCAGATGTCATAGAAGTTCTTTCAACTATAGAAGTTTCTGTATTGTGCTTGTAGAAGCTGCAGTTGTTTCTGTAGTTGTTGATAAATCTGGGTCTCAATGGTGTTGGCACAGTAGTATCTGCAGCAGTTGTTGGGGAACCGTTGTTTCTGGTGTGAAACTATTGTAGTTGAGCTTATTGGTGATTTTGTAGTTGCGGAGTCATAGTAGTTTCCACAATTACTGTAGTTTCTGTATTGTGTTGTAGAAGCTGCAGTTGGTTCTGTAGTTGTTGATAACTCTGTTGTTTCAAATGTTGTTGGTATGGTAGTATCTGCAGCAGTGGTTGGGGACCATGTTTCTGGGTGTTGAAACTATTGTAGTTGAGCTTGTTGGGATTCTGTAGTTGCGGGGTATAGTAGTTTCCACAATTAGTGAGTTTCTGGTATTGTGCTTGTGAAGCTGCAGTTGTTTCTGTAGTTGTTGATAACTCTGTTGTTTCAAATGTTTTTGGCATTGTAGTATCTGCAGCAGTGGTTTGGAGAACTGTTGTTTCTGGTGTTGAAACTATTGTAGTTGAGGTTGTGGTGATTCTGTTGTTGCAGATGTCATAGAAGTTTCTACAACTATAGAAGTTTCTGTTATTGTGCTTGTAGAAGCTGCAGTTGTTTCGTGTGTTGTTGATAACTCTGTTGTCTCAAATGTTGTTGGCACGGTAGTATCTGCAGCAGGTGTTTGGGGAACCGTGTTTCTGGTGTTGAAACTATTGTAGTTGAGGTTGTTGGGGATTCTGTAGTTTCGGATGTCATAGTAGTTTCCACAATTACTGTAGTTTCTGGTATTGTGCTTGTAGAAGCTGCAGTTGTTTCTGTAGTTGTTGAAAATTCTGTTGTCTGAATGTTGTTTTCACGGTAGTATCTGTAGCAGTGGTTTGGAGAACTGTGGTTCTGGTGTTGAAAACTATTGTTACTTGAGGTTGTTGGTGATTCTGTAGGTGCAGATGTCATAGAAGTTTCTAAACTATAGAAGTTTCTGTTATTGTGCTGTAGAAGCTGCAGTTGTTTCTAGTTGTTGATAACTCTGTGTTTCAAATGTTGTTGGCATTGTAGTATCTGCAGTAGTGGTCTGGGGACCGTTGTTTCTGGTGTTGAAACTATTGTACTTGAGGTTGTTGGTGATTCTGTAGTTGCAGATGTCATAGAAGTTTCTACAACTATTGTAGTTCTTGTTATGTGCTTGGTAGAAGCTGGAGTGTGTTCTCTAGTTGTTGAAATTCTGTTGTCTCAAATTTGTTGGCACGGTTGTATCTGCAGCAGTGGTTTGGGAAACGTTGATTCTGTGTTTGAAACTATTGAGTTGAGGTTGTTGGTGATTTGTAGCTGCAGATGTCATAGTAGTTTCTAAAACTATTGTAGTAGAAGTTGCAGTGTTTCTGTAGTTGTTGATAACTCTGTTGTCTCAAATGTGTGTTGGCACGGTAGATCGCAGCAGCGGTTTGAAGAACTGTTGTTTCTGTGTTGAAAACATTAGTTTGAGGTTGTTGGGGATTCTGTAGTTGCGGATTGTCATAGTAGTTTCCACAATTACTGTAGTTTCTGGTATTGTGCTTGTGTAGAAGCTGCAGTTGTTCTGTAGTTGTTGAAACTCTGTTGTTCAAATGTTGTTGGTATGGTAGTATCTGCAGCAGTGGTTTGGGGAACCGTTGTTTCTGGTGTTGGAACTATTGTAGTTGAGCTTGTTGGTGATTCTGTAGTTGTGGATGTAATAGTAGTTTCCACAATTAGTGAAGTTTCTGTTATTGTGCTTGTAGAAGCTGCAGTTGTTTTTGTAGTTGTTGATAACTCTGTTGTTTCAAATGTTGTTGGCATTGTAGTATCTGCAGCAGTGGTTTGGGGAACTGTTGTTTCTGGTGTTGAACTATTGAGTTGAGGTGTTGGTGATTCTGTTATTGCAGATATCATAGCCGTTCTACAACTATTGTAGTTTTCTGTTATGTGCTTGAAGAAGCTGCAGTTGTTCTCTAGTGTTGATAATTCTGTGTCTCAAATGTTGTTGGCACGGTGTATCTGCAGCAGTGGTTTGGGGGAACCGTGTTTCTGGGTTGAAACTATTGTAGTTGAGGTTGTGCTGATTCTGTAGTTGCAGATGTCATGTTAGTTTCAACAATTGTTGTAGTTTCTGATATTGTGCTTGTAGATGCTGCAGTTGTTCTGTGGAAGTTGATAACTCTGTGGTTCCATGTTTGGCATGGTAGTATCTGCAGCATTGGTTTGGGGAGCCGTTATTTCTGGTGTTTGGAACTATTGTAGTTGAGGCTGTTGGTGATTCTGTATTTTCAGATTGGGATGTTGCTCCTTAGTATAGAAAAAATATAGGCTTACTGTTATTACACTGAGTATTCAAGTAGGTATTAATATATTTTATAGAAACAAAGGAACATAATAATCTAATCCAATATCATGGGTAATTAGAATTGCACAATAAATTTACCTTTATTTTAAAAGTTAAAATTAAATTTGAACTTTTTAAACCCCTTTCCCCCAACATTTTTTAACACCAATAAGAACCCAGCATTTATTTTTTTTTATAAACAAGTAGATACTTTTCAAATATTGAATAGATTTAACTACACTTTAGTAGGGTTTTCCTCTTCCCCAACAAGAACTATTTATTCTTTGTATTCATTTCAATTATAGTGTCTCATCTTGTTGCAAATTTATATAAATAGTGAACAAGAAATGCCCCATACCTTACGGATCTAAATCAACATGTACTTTATTAAACATCAATGAAGACATATCAGTCTACAGGTTGCTTGAGCCATGCTTGATTCATTGCATACGCTCTTCCTCCTTTAGAAATTATTAAGTGACATTTATTATCTCAAGGTGC
Organism: Hymenochirus boettgeri; assembly: GCA_019447015.1. NCBI lineage: Eukaryota > Metazoa > Chordata > Amphibia > Anura > Pipidae > Hymenochirus > Hymenochirus boettgeri. Next base: position 8,509 of record JAACNH010002957.1, read on the forward strand.
AAAAATATGATTGGTTTACCAATCAGAAATATTTCTACATTTTATGGGTAGAATTAAAGGGCATGTCCACCCTTAATAAAAAATTGATATGTTAAGTAGGACCCCATTAAAACCCAGGTTTGTTCTACTACTGTCTCCAACATGCTCAGAGGTTGAAGCATCCATACTTACAAATTCCATGATCCACCGCCGCAGGCTTGGCAGCAGTAGAGGCTCGATTGGTAGTGCCCATCAGCCATGTCTGTGATGCCACGTTACGGCGTGACTGGTGGCCTTACCAGGAAACAGAAGGTAGCCATGGCCGTGGATCATCAGATTCTTCAGCCTCTGAGATATTTGAAGACAGTAAGTAAAACAAACCTGGAGTTATGGGGGTCCTACTTAACATATCAATTTTTATGTAAGGGGTGGACATGCCCTTAAAACACAAAATATTTAAAAATAAGGGATTTACAGGATGTGCATTAAGTAGCTTTCAATCACATGCTTAAAGGGACAGTTCAGTGGAAATTATCAATTATCAATATTATCAATATTTGTAAAAATGTTTAGTGTGTGTAATGCCTTCTTAGTATTCTACCTATTTTCTCCATTTTGAAAAATCAGTGATTTCATACCTTTGCTGTTCCCTGCTGTTGACATTGTGAGCTGACATTTCAGGTTCTAACGGTCCTTTCTTCAGGATACACCACATCCTTGGAATGTTCCTAACAGTAATTTCTACGATTGGCTGTTGGATGGGTCAAAGATGCTCAGATCTCTACTGAGCAACTGAATCAACCCAGGCGCTGGGGCAAGGGCAAAGACCATAACGGTCTCTACTAGGGTTCTGCAAACAGGAAGTCAGTATTTCGGTTGCATTTATTATACACAGACAAAATGCTGAATTGGCAGATCAAGGTCATTGGGATGAAAAATACTGTTCTTTTTTCTGAAAAGTAAGTATTTGCACTGAACTTCCCCTTTAACAAAGATGGTCGGACTCACTGGAACCCCCATATTTTTGCTGACATCAAAGGGAATAAAAAAAATCTAAAAGTTCCGGCTAAAATGAAGGGATAAATAGCAATTGGTAACTTTTTTTAAATATCTCAGGGACCTGCGAAATAGTTGGAAAAGGTATTAAATGCCCAATACCAGAAAATGTATGCACTTTCTGTTTGGGTTCCGTGTAGTATTTTTGAGAAAATTCAAAAATTGTCGGTTCGTAAATTTATTTTTTTCAAAATTCAAAGATTATAATTTTTTAAATTCCGAATTCTTGAACATTCGGTTAATATTGAAAACAGTTCGGAAAAAAACTGAAAAAGTCCAAAATCCTTCCAATTTCGGCGGATTTGTGTAATCAGATCTGGGTTCGGATTCGGGTCCAACTCTAATGCTTAAGGGATGTCCACCCCAAAATTTAACTTTTGATATGTGTTAGGGCATGCTCCCCAGCCCAACCGCATTAATATAATTGTTAGAAAGTCGCCCGATTCTTACTTACCTGCCCTCTCTCCCTGCTGCAGTGTTAAGGCCCTCTGCTTGCAAGTTGAAGGAATTGAAAGCAGGGGGCGGGACCGGCAGCCGCGTCCGTGATTGGCTGAGAGGCAGGGATGGCTGCACTGAGCATGCCTCAACCTTGATGAGGTTGAGGAAGTCTCAGGCACAGCATGAGTCACACATGCTCCTACACAGCAGTTTCCTGGACTTTGGTGGGGCACAGCAGGGGAACATTTTGAGCAGGAATGTAAGGTAAGGATTGTTTTAAACTACTTGATGTGGCCAGTAAGGGGTTAAATTTTAGTTTGGGGGTGGACATGCCCTTTTTAATAACAACAGGCTAAGGCTTAGATCCCACTGCACATTGTGCCTGAATGTGGTTTTGTACAGTTTCTGTTTTCCCATCTCAAGCATTATAATGGATAGAAATGGGAATCCCAACATAATGGTACACGCATGTTTTGGGAAAATAGACAATATCAGAACAAACATGTATATCAGGTATAGACCTTATAGCTTCCTTTTACATTATTAATCTTGTTTCAATGATAGTAGTCCAATATGTATATTTACAGAGAGTTTTACATTTATTATAAACAAATAGTGATAGTCACTAAATTCATCAGGCAAACCCAACTATGTAATTCACATTGATTATGTGGTCTCATTCACCTATGAGCCACACAGATGCAATAAGAGTTCAAGCAAGAATGTTTAAGAAGAAGTATGGATCAATGCATTTAGCTTATCTGCTTTTTTCCTCTGTCAGCTATGGGGACCAGATAAAGTTAATGACTCAGGAAGAAAACTACTGTGGCTTTGCTCATCGGTTTCAATAGGTCTCATAAAAACCGATGTCATAGCATGAAATAACCAAGAATCTCCTCTTTCATATAAGTCGATCCGAGAGTATAAGTCGAGGTCCTATTTTTACCTGAAAATGTGTAAAACGGATTGACTCGAGTATAAGTCGAGGTAGAAATTATGACCACTACTGCCTTCTGATTCTGTGTTGTTTTTAGGCTTTAGTTGCCTTTTAAAAGGAAAGCAGAATTCCCATACATGAATCCCATACAGTAATAGCCAAATCCAGTACCAGTAACCTCCAATTCCTTGGCACTTCCAGATGTTTGGAAACTACAACTCCCAGCATGCTTTGTTGCTGGGAGTTTCAGTTTCTAAACATGTGGAGTGGCAAGGTTCAGTAAACTTTTAATTAAGCTTACCATCATTTACAATTCTCCTGAACCCATATTGTAAAGGGCCCTTGACCCCAATAGAAGGACTCTCTGACCCCAATAGTAAAATGTCACCTGAGAGTTGTAGTTTCAAGCTGTCATTTGCACTGTACTAGCAGCTGTTTTTTGCCCTAAACTGAGGAGACCTATCAGATTTACAGCATCCAGATGAGCAGTGACGTGCTGAGTGAGTCCAGCAGCCAGACTACAGGAAGCAGGAAGTGTAAAGGCAGATCAGCTCCTGTAACGTTCTATGTAGGTTAACACCAGCGCCACCTACTGGTTACTATCTGCAATTGCAGAATTTGGATCTAAATTAGGACTTGACCCGAGTATAAGTCGAGGTTAGGTTTCAGGCTATGTTAAAGCCTGAAAAATTCGACTTATACTCGAGTATATACGGTAATTTGGCTTGAAGAGCAAAATTACTGTTCTTTATTTTCTTCTTTTTTCTTCCTCCATTTTCTTCTTTCGCTTTTTGGACTGTATCTCCTCCACAGGTTTTGAGCTAGAGACATGAATTCGGTAAACATGCGGGGCATATAGGAGAAGTGTGCTATTACCTAGCTAAGGAATCCACGGAAGCGTTACGGCATTATTTGCGAATACGGGACAGTTTCCCATAGACTATAATGGTAGCATGCTCAAATGTGAATATTTCAAAAACAGTTTGTTTCATGGTCATAAACACAAATGGTGATACCCCCAACCCCCCACACAGACACAGGTACACCCACCTACTGACCTACCTTTCCATTCCCCTGGAAGCCCACACTTAAAGGGTAACTATAGTCAAAAAACAAATTTTGATCATCATCCATAAAAGTTAGTTACATGGTCATACATGCAAAAACACATACCCCCAACCTCACACAGATACACACACCTATGACCTGCCTTTTCATTCCTGTGGCAGCCTTACTTAAAGGGTACTAAAGTCAAACAAAGCTAATTTTGATTATCCTCAATAAAAAAACTATTTTATGGTTGTGAACACAAAAAAAGACATACCCTTAACCAGACCGAGGTAAACACACCTATTGACCTACCCTCCCATTTCCATGGCAGTATAAAAGGGTAGCTATTGTCAAAAAAAACATTTGACCAATCATCAAAAAGGTTTGTTTTTTTTAACCCACCCCAACACAGGTACACACACACCTACTGATCTACTTATCCATTACTGTAGAGACCATACTTAAAGGGTAACTAAAGTAAAAAAAAATTGATTGACAATCAAAAAAGTTTGTTTTTTTAACTTCCAACCTGATCCAGGTACACATGCCTACTGACTACCCTTCCCTTTCATGGCAGCCATATTTTAAGGGCAACTATAGTCAACAAATGTTTTGACTATCATCAACAAAGTTTGTTTTTTTTAACACCCAACCTGACCCAGGTAGCACACCTATGACCACCTTAATTTCCGGGGTAGCAACTTAAAGGGTAAATATAGTAAAAACACAAATTTTGACCAATAATAAAAAAAAATATTTTTTAACCCCTAATGTGACACAGGTACAAACACCTACGACCTACCCCCCCCCCCCTAATGTGGCAGTCATACTAGGGTAACTAAAATTTAAAAAAAAAACTAAATTTGGCCAATCATCAAAAAAGTTTTTTTTTAACCTCCAACCTGACACAGGTACACATACCTACTAACCTACCCTTCCATTCTGTGGCAGTCATATTCAAAGGATAACTATTAAAAAAAAATTTTGATCAATAATCAAACAGTTAGTTGTTAGATACACCACCAAAAAACAACAATGTCCTCAACAGGTGTCAAACAGCATTGTACATGCAGACAGTTGGTGTCAAACCCCCTGCCTCTATTCAGTCATTCTGAGTTGAGAAACATCCTCAAAACTAAACTTCAAATCCAGTTGATATAACTGAATACAACGATATACCATGACCTGGTATAATTCAGTTGCATAGCATTATTCAGACCAAAGAGGTTAAATAAAGAGCAGAAAGCTAATAACTGGCATTTATTACTAGAGTTAGAATATGAACATGCCCAAAAGTTGCTTCTAATTAAAACCACTGATACAATAATATAATGCTAATATAGATACACCATAATTGCAATATTTATTACTTTAACACTTCCACCCTTCTATGTATCTGTATGTTACCCACCTAATTAGATTGTAAGCTCTACAGGCAGCTTTTTCCTCTTTCCTCATGCCACATGTTTCAAGCACTTGTATATTTCACGATGCTCATACTTTTTTATATATTATGTATTTATTTACTGTCCCCCTTGTATGACTTTTTATATTCTATATTGTACAGCGCTGCGTCCCTAGTGGCGCTATGTAAAAACATATACATACATACATGTAATTTATGTTATAATTATATCGTTAACTTATAGAAACAAAACTTTAATAGAATAGGCAGGGGTGTATATTATGACATTTAAAAGCGACAAAACAAAGCTGATGCTTTAATGCTATCTTGATGAGATGATTAGTATAAGCCTTGTGTGGAGAAAAACATGACTTATTGAAATAAATAAAAGCTGATAATACATTATTTCTTACAAAAATACATGTTTTTTACATCCTGTCCGAATCATAATCCATAACTGCGTGATAAGAAATAATGATCATTGTTTTACAACACTCCAAAGACAAGCACTATGAGTCAATACAGCCTCTAGAACCACAGCAAGCTCAGGCCTGTTATTGTTGACAGGTCGATTATAGATCCATATTGTGCTTTCCTATCTTACTTTCTAACTAATTGAACTATTTGTTCAGTTATTTAAAATGCAGAAATAATTAGATGTAAGATTTTCTTCCCCAGTATTCATTAGCAACTTAAAAAACAACTACTGTAAGTGCTTGTAACATGCTGTGTGTTGACGGATGAATCTTTATTTCACTAGCAGAGTATCTGCTGTTTCCAACACAGTGTTGCCCGATCGCTGCCATGGTATCGGGTCGCTCCTCCCTCTGCTCCGTTCCCAGCAGCATAGGTACAATGTAATCAACATAAAAGGAAGGGGACTCCACGCAGATTGACTGCTTAAACAATGTGTTTATTCCACATGTTTCGGTCCACAAGGGGCCTTTTTCAAGTGTCTGCTGTTTCCCATTTTTTCCAATCAAAATCTTGTTGGGCTCAGCCATTTCTCAGCAAGGCAATCACTTGATTCATCTACAGATGGCAGCACAAAGATCAGATTTAAGTCCTATGCGCACCCAACCTCAAAACAGGCGGGTGTGGTGGGTTCCATAACACGACCCAACCTGCACAAGAAATTAAACTGACCCAAAACCGACACACAGCCATTCAAACTCACTGTAATTTACAGAAACCCGACCCACAAATCAGGTAACCTGTGAGTACCCATCTAAATGCAGGTTTCTAGGTCAGATTTCATCCCTAAATCACTTAGTCGATCACTCGATTCACCAACAGATGGCAGCCACAAGGTGAGATCTCATACCCAAAAAACTCATACCAAAGTGTGTCGATAACAGAAATAAGCTGTGGTCTGTAAAAAAAAAAAAAAAAGTAACCTAACCTTATCCATGTCCTGAACATATGTAAACCAATCTCATCAAAATCATCTGTTCAGACGTTTTTCAGGAACATACACATAACCGAAAAATATACAAAATACTGCATACTTTTAATGACTAACAATGAACAAATGTTTGCAGTCTTTGTATTCCTTTCATACAAAAGTAAATTTTTCTATTTATATATTTATTACTGGCTAACAGTACTACATATATATCACACATTTTTTATGTTATATATTATAATTCTATAACACTAGTAAACCCCCGATTTTAAAGAATCGCAAATCCAAAAACGGCAACTGCACAATGAAATTATACCTACCTCCCATTTTACTGCACTAATGAATTTAAAGGGCATGTCTACCCCAAAACTACATTTTTGGGGTGGACATACCCTTTAAATGCTTTTCACTTTACCTGCCTTACTTCAAGGAAGAGATTGTTAAAATATTATATTGGTTAGAATACTTACTCCTACCTTTTTTAAAACATATGGATTCAAGGGAAAATAAATGCGGTTTGGGGTAGTTGTGCCTTAATTAATTATTGTAAATTTTACTTATTGATAGAAATGATGGCAGCTAGATTTTTTTTTTTGAATTTCAACCTAATTTATCACATGTATTTTCATATAATTGCATAAGAACATACAATTTAAGCAGCTGTAGATAAAAAGAAAACATAGAACTTGCTTTTATCCCTAATAACCTTTACAATGCACATTCCATCACAAAAAGTATGAATATGGCCACCACTTATGTAATATACCAAATTCTAATATACTTTTTTTTGGATCATTGGATTTCACAAGGGTAGTGGGTATGAAGCAAATTGTTTTTAATTGATGTAATCATCCTAACTAGAGCCACCATTTTGATATTCAGTTTCCATCTTAGTTATACGTTTCCTAATAAAAACAGACAGACTAAAGTTTTTTAAAACTGTGGGGACTGGTAAAGTGATTAAGCTACATTTTGGTAGTAAATATTTTTTTCATCAGACAAACTTTCATTTTTGAAATTACTAGTATAGATAGTTATTTAGGTTGAATAAAGTCCAACCTATTCAGCAATACCCACATATCCTGCCTAACTATTGATTCAGAGGAAGGTGGGTGAAAAAGATGAAGAGGAAATAAAATCCTTCTGAAAAGTGGCAATCGGTTTTTAGAAACTCATCCAGCTTTTAAAAAAAACATAAAAAAACAATCCATGAACCTGCCATCATCACCTCCAACAGAAGACAATTCCATAGTTTTACCATTCTCACAGTGAAAAACCCCATCTGAACTTGAAGATAACTTCTTTTCCAGTCTTAAGGGATGTCATTTGTTTCTAACATGTTCTGTTAGTGAACAGTGCCCCAGGTTATTGTATGGCCCATTAATGTATTAACACTGTAATCTTACCCCCCAAAACCGCTCTTTTTCTTTAGTGTACATAATTGTAACTTATTTAATGTCTTCATTTTTAAGCTTCCCCTTATTATTTTAGTTGCCCTTCTTCATTTTCAAGATGTCCTTTTTGTACACAGAATTCCAAAACTGCACTGCATATTCCAATGAGGTCTTACCAATGCTTTGAAAGAGGCAGAATAAAAATTTCTACCCTGAATCAATACCTTACACAAGACAATACCATGCTGGCTCTGGCTGTTGCCGCCTGGCACTGCTTGCTACCTTAAAGTTTGTTATCCACCAAAACTCCAAGATCCCTTTCCAACAAGGATTCACTTAACACAGAGCCATTTTAGTATAGCAGCACAAGGATTTTTAAGTCCAAAATGCATCACCTTACATTTATCAACATTTAATCTTATCTGCCACTTAGCAGTCAATGTAAAAATCTTTCTAGATCCACCTGCAACTATTGCCATTCCTCTGTAGCTTTTAATGGTCAACAACACAGAAACCTTGCTGAAGCACTCTCTTCCAAATCACTAATAAATAGAAGTGGCCCCCAAGACAGAACCCTGTGGCACCCACTACCACCGATCTAAAAATATATTTTGTAATAGAATCTAAATCTTAGAAGTTTTATAGTAACTTAAACATTACATTTTGCTAGTCAAATTATTTTACTACGTACACTGTAAATTATATTCAAACACTATAACATTTATTGACTACATAAAACTCCAGCATTAGGATCACCGGTGTGTTACAGCAGAACTTTCACTGCTAAGTGCCTCTGGTTAGACAGACAGATGTGACAGAGGTGATAATGAGATGTTTGTAGTTTTATATATATTTTTATATATAATATATATATATATATTATAGATAGATAGATAGATAGATAGATAGATAGATAGATAATAGAGAGAGAGAGAGAGAGAACATAAAAGAAGGGTTAATAGAAATATATAACAATTAGAAAAAGACAGACAAAATAGGGAACACTACAATCTATTAATAGATTAGGAATAATGATGTATCTAACTGATAATATACATGCACTGCAATAAAACATGCTTATGATGAAAGACCAAGCAGTGTTGTTCTGCCTGTAGGTTTTCACATTTGAAACCTAGTTGAACGGATGTTAATTTAGCCAGTTCCATGTCGGAATTTCATCTATAGTTTCAAAAATTAACAGCACTGGGAATTTCAACCAAGAACAAGGTTTGGGTAGAAAATAAATAGAAGGACATAAAGCACAAATGAAAATGTAAAAGGAACTACATAAACCAAATAAACAGCAGAGGAATCAAACAGGGTAAGCTGTCTTTTTATGGTTTTATGTTTGAATAGCTGCACTTTTTTCTACTAATAAAATCTATTCAAATCTAAAATTACTAATACAATTAAGTCAGAAGTTATGTATAAATATCGTACCTGAAATAAGAAGACACGCTATTATACATATACTGCGTATCCCTGGCTGGTGTATGTAAACCGTCCAATCCATTGAAACTCCTTTTACTGTACAACCCAGTGTAAAGAATCAAACCTCGTTGCAGTCACTGATGTGTTAGTTCTGCTAAAGATGAATGAGTAAGTGATACCTGTAAGACACTTTAAACAGCACCTTTTTTGGGGCGAGGTATAGTGACACTCCTTTGCCTTAAGCAATATTAAATGCATTCTGTGATGTCCAATTGCAAGAGGCTTCATATACAGGTCACATTTAGAAACATAAAAATGACAATCCAAGACAATCAAACCAGTTATTCAGCTTGAAATGATCAGACAGTGCCCAGAAATATTATTTTTTTTATTTTCTAGTCATCTAAGTCTTCAATAGAAACAGTTCACTCTCCTCTGTGCTGATGCATTCTGACCACAAACTGAAAATCCAGTTTTCGTCCTGATACCATGAATAATGATTCATTAAAGCTACCCAGACTACAAACACATAAGAATGTATTATTACTGTTGAAAAGCAAATGTTACCATAGCCTTTGTATTAAACAGTGAAGAAAAGACAATAGCAAAGCCAAATGTGTGTATAAATGATTGCTAAAACTGTATTTATAAAGAGCACACATGGTGCGCATAATCATATTACTTGCCAAATGGTTGCAAGGGCAAGCTATTTTCTATTGAACATCAATACATTATTATGTTATTTTGTGAACAATAAAGAGGGTTAATGAACATCGCCCCTGCTCATGAGAGTTTGGCAGCACCCACTGTTATAATAATATAATTTACAGGATATTTATGGCTTTTTGTATTATACTCTTTACTATTTTTTTTAGTTTATACTGTATTTTACTTGTCAGTGACCAATCTGTCATCAGCATAACTTAGAATGCATTAGCATACTGTTGACTTATTTAATCCCCTCCCCTAAAATGCTTTTCATAGGAATCTACAGAATATTTTCTAAACCAAATCATGTATATCTTTAAATAGAAAGTATTGTAACGTAAATACATTACCCCTTCTACTTTATAATCTTTTCTAGGCTGTTAAAGCAAGGCAAACATTTCATCTAGACTCTCTGTACAGAACTACCAGCCTAATAGGTGTTTGTAGGCTCTCATTCACCCAGGTCATGTTATATCGGTAAATTCAGTTAAATCAACTAAACTGGAGATTAGTTTCTTGCAGACATTTCCATAGTCATCCGACTGGCTTTCTTTCAATTCTGCATTGAGAAAGCCAGCCAAAGGATAGTGAAACATCTATAAGAAACTGAATATTACAGATATATCACCCTGATGATTAGTTTAATATATGAAAAAAAACAATAAATAAGTGGGAAGTACTACAGTCAAAATGGTCTCACTATATGAGCTCTGGTTTCACAATGGCACCAATGTGAACATTTTTAATGATCTTATAATAACAAAATGAATTATTAAGTGCTAATAAAGAATTTTTAGGCATTATTAATTACACGTGTACAGTTTCTGGCAATACTTTTTCAAGGAGATATTATCATCGTAACCCATAGACATTTGTTTAATTGTAGAAGGAAACAGAATTGCAGAGTCCAATCACGAACAAGGAACCATTAAAACTGATTACAGATGAAAGGTATCAAACAGATACAAAGAAAGCTTTTAAAACTAATAATGCAATTAAGACAAGAGTGTTAATTAAATGGCCTGGCCACTGATTGCTAAACACAAATTATCTGCAGTGTTTGCTTGCTTTCAGTCTACCTGTGAAAAATATTGTTACGAATATTGACATTGATGGAAAATGACCTCCCCAGGCTGATTGGCAAAACTTCTAAATCAAATACTTGCTAATTCTGTGTGTGTTATTTTCAGGCTTTAGTGATCCTTTGAGTAAGTACGAATAAAATTTTTTAAAAAAACAGTAGAGAAAAATCATGTTAAATGCATCATTGAATGTACTTATTACACAGGAAAGACCCAATGATAATTAGTAATGGAATAAAATGTCTTGACCAGTATTTGATATTTTTCACACGTCATTTTTTAAATAAAGATGGAATCTGAGAAACAAGATGTCTCAATGTCTCAATGACCAGACCAGTGATCATGATCAGGGGAGCCTGGGGGAAAAAGCAGGCTTTGGACCTAGTGCTGCTTTTGTGATGTTCACAAATGTGCTTTGTGATATTTGACCAGGGTGTGTGGAGGAGATTCCTTATGCAGTGGCAAAATAAAAATGTGTTTGAAAAAAAACAAATATTGGTCTGAAAAGATGAAAAATAACTGCATACATTGCCCTAATAATGAACTTTAATAGAATATATATGCATTTTGTAGGATGCAAGTAATGCAATTGATGTAAAAAAACTTTCAGCGACCAATAGTAGATAGATCACTGTACCCCACACCCATGCAGCAGGTTTATATTTGCAAGCATACTGGGAGAAATGGTGGTTGCACTGTAAGTGGTTTTGGGGGTAAAAATATGATATGAATATAAATAATATTCATACTAAGATAATGTTGTACAGCTTCCTAATTTTTGTTGATTTAATTAAGGGCAATTAAAGGAGAGATATTTATGTATCGTGTTATTTATATAATGTCAGGTATTGCATTACTTACTAATACAAAAAATAAATGACATTATTTTGTTTTTGTTTTTTTATTGATTTCTACATTCTATGACTAATTTATCTATTGTAGCTAAATAATGATGTGACAAACCAACTACCAACCTTAAAAACAAGCATCACTGTTCTGTCATAAAGGTGTGTAATAATGTTGCAGTTACTACTTTAGACCATAAGCCTATCTGCGACATTAAACAATAGATGTTATGGAAATTAAGCCAAGCTATTTTTGTATTGTAGTGACTTGGATTGATAAATACATATCACGAATAACGTTTAGCATAATCAAAACTACTGTTACTGTTGATATAAACAAAAACAGTATGATGAGTAAAATTCTTTTCTGACTCCAAGGCAGATTGTCCCTGGGGAGATCTCGTATACACCCAACATACATGCCCTGCCTTTTCAAAGTAAATCCATTGGTTTCATTATTATACTTTTGATAAAGTAACTGTCAATACAATCTTAGAGTTTAGGTTCATTACTATTTTACTAAATATATAACCTTGTACTATAATGTTGAAGAAAACTGAAAAATAGCCTAAATTTGTTTACAAAGCACACCAGTACATTTGCATAAGCTTAAAATACCAGCATATTAAAAATTCTAACAACTTTCCTATGCAACAACTTAGGGCTCGTTCACACTAGGGAACATTTCGGTGCAGTGTCAAGCGGTGACATCGACCAAGAATGATTTGCTCGTAGATTTGAACGGTACCATTCACACCTACGAGCTCCAATACAGTTCATTGCCAGCAACTGCTATGCGATAAGCAGGGGAACATCGCACAACATCGCACTTCCTGAATCCCACAATGCAAAATCCATTATAAAGGATTACTGTATTGCAGTAACCCTAGAGGTTTGAGGAGCACCATGCTCTGTTTTGTATCTCCCCCAAAGTATTTTAAAATAAAAGTGTACCTATAAAATATTTTAATGGACAACTGACGCGAGACACCACCCACCCCCAAGACATCAACACCATAAGGAATCTGCAGAAAGCCTTAATCAATACAATAAGGAGTCAAAACAATAACAAGATGTACAGATATAACAGTTTATTGTTATATTTATATTATATATATATATCATAACTATTAGACTCAGTTCATGTGTCTTTTATAATTTGCCAAAAATACATTTAGGCCAAGGCCACACTACAATGCACCAAATCGCGCACACATCTTGAGCGTTATTGCATGCGTTTGTGTGCACGATTCTTGTGTGTTTTGCATTTGCGCATGCAAGTTTGCCTTTTTCTGTTATGGAAACGCATGCTTTAACGCACCCAAATGGAGCACACGTGTTTACCAAACGTGAACAGACGTGCAATTCCATCGGAAATTGTGGGGTTTTTTGCATTTTCCGCGATTTCCATCTTAGCAAAAATCGTGGGCGCATCGTGAACGCAAAATGCATGCATAAACACACTAGTGTGGCCCAGCCCTTTATCAGAATTTAACACTTCTTACACAAACCTGCCATGACATCAGAACAGCGGGAATCTTTAAATGATGTCAGGTAGCACATAATTAGTGATGGCTTGGAACTGCCTACTATTCTTTGCAAAAAGATAAAAATAGGTCATTAGACGTAATTTATTTAAGAAACAAAACCGCAGCGTAAATCAATAATAGCAGCTTACAGGCACTTATCACATTAAAGGAGAGTTCTAAGGAGCATTTGTTGAATACCAGAAACTAGCGTACTATAGGCACAGATACGTACTAAAACCAACCCATAGCTAAAGTTGGAACTGGCTAGGCAACCTTACAATTCACATGGTATGCACTCTTTAGTACATAATGCGTCATAGGATCCCCTGACAAGCAAAATAATCCGCTTACATTTCCCTTCAGGCAGTAAAATATACAAAAAGGTTAAATATCCTTACAACAGGTGTTTCCATAATGAGAATTAAGTGTGTAATCACAATTAAACCTAGAGAAGAATTGGTTGGAAATCAATGGACAACTTCTAAATAAAAATGGAGCATTTTCCTTTGTAGGGCTGTATGCAGCTGCCCATGCTGTAGCAGAACAACTGTTCCTAGTGTATGCAAGACACATATTTAAATAGTTGTAGTTTGGAAGCAGATGGATTGCCCCTCCACACTTGTGCACTATGATGTTTCTGTGCTATTAATGCATTTATTTGTTTGATTTTTTCAAGGGGGGATTCCTGAATGGGTTACCACCGAACAACCCAGAAGAAAGTTCATGACCAAATATATCCATATATTCTATTATATATGCATCATATAAATATTATATATTCTGTACTTGCCATAATTATCATCACAGTTAGCCTATATCACTTTTGTTATAAAGTATCTTCATTAAGGCTGGGTACATACAAGCAGATTTTTTGTCCCAACCTGCCGATATTTATGTGTATAAAAATATATATGTCTAAAAAATCTGAGGGGATTTCGGCGCGGTAGCAACCAACGTCTGGTAAATCACCGCAGATTGTCGGTCCATAGGACATTTGCTGCAACTAACAGTGCTTTGTCCTGGCCGACTGCTCATAGTGGCGAATGGTTGAGATGAAAAATTTGGCCATTTCTTCCGCCTAATGTTCTCTTTTACCGAGAAATCCACATTTCCTCAATATCATTAGTGTCCTTCAAAGTCAGAGCTGTGACACTGACGGTGTATCTGACAGAATTTGCTGAATATTGTCGGTATCGGGACCTATCGGACACGACAGAAAATTTCCATTAACGTTCCCTTTACTACAGTAGAGGAAGCTGATAACATTAGACCATGTATGGGCATATTGAACTATCATACCCTATATGGAATATGGAACAATCACTCCTGTGTATATATAATATATATAATGAAATGTTATAGTCAGCTACCACCTCCAGGATTTCTTAAATCACAGTGGGGTAAGTACAGTAAGTAATGTATATAAACCCAGTCTCAGCAATCACCTTAAAGGGGAACTGTGGTCAAAAATGACTTGAGGTAAATTGAGGTAAATTGATAGAATTACTCCCCTGAGAATATTTGCAATTTATTTTCATTGTTAATTTTGCATGGTTTTAAAGATATTTACATTTTTGTGTGTGATATGGCAGCAGCATACACCAGGTCCCCTACACTTCCTGCTTCCTGCTCTGAAACTGTCAGTTAATCTGTCCTGTGTCTCCTCCTCCCTTTGCAGCCCCCTGGTCCCTCCCACTCATGGACCCCCTGGTCCGTCCCACTCATGGACCCCATGGTCCCTCCAGTTGCAGGCCCCCCATGGCCCATTATCTTACAGCCCATGTGGCCCCGCCCCCTCAACGGGTGCCGTGGGTTACTCAGACCCCCAGAAACTCTACAGAAAACTCTTGGAATCAGCCTTTTCAGGCAGAGTGAGAACAGAGTGAGAACTCTGCCTGAAAAGCGTTTTCACACAGTGAAAGAGAAGGGCTGTAGATTTCCTTACCTTCTCTGTCAGGACTTCACACCAGCAGAGAGGAGGAGGGACTTCCTGTCTCCCTCACACACTGAGGAGTCTGAGGCTGTGCTCGCCGGCGGCACTGTGCGGAGAAGCCTCAGGAATGTCACATGTCAGCCTCCCACCCATTAAACTTTCTGGTCAGTAATTTCTGTATATCTTGGCTGTGGAGCATGTAGAGAGGTGGTTGATGGCTTGTTTTAAAGGTAGGAAACTGGCCTTTATTTAGACTTAACATTTTTGGAGACCACAGTTCCCCTTTAAGCAGCTGCAGGGTTAATGTTGATACAGTTTTTGTATCAATTATGATTAGTTATGTTGCTGTCAATCACAGGCAGACTGGATACATTTTTGAAACATCCAAATGCTGTTTCAAAAACTCACACCTCAATTGACAGGAGAAGCAGAATAGCAGACAGCACTGAGCAGACAGAAAGGGGGGATTCCATGCATCAGGAATCCCCTCTAAACACGCCCCTGCTTAATGTGTGCATAGATAGCATGAGTGATGTATGCATGGACTGTGTAGTATTGATTATATTGTAAGCATAGGTACTGTATTGGCTGTGTGGACAGGATGTGAAGACTAAAGTGATGGTGTACATTTATGGACACACTAATTTTTTTATAGGGACTTGATGACAGTTGTATTATATGAAGACATATTTGATGACTACACTTGTTATTATGGTATGCCGTGACTCTGCCCTTGTCCATAAAAACTTTGGTTGTATAGAATTGTTTCCCTCTTGTCCCCAAAACGTTTTGTGTGTGTGTGTGCTGTAGGTGTATTTAATGGAATTCAAATTAAAGAAGAGAGACATGGAGAAATGGTAAATCTGTGGAATTGTCTTTCTCAAGAGATCAAGTGCCTTTTAGGCATTTTATATTTAATACATTAGATCCAGGGCTTAGCTCCAGCTGTTTTTGCCTTGATCTGAATCAACTTATAATGAGAGAAGCATAGTGGTCAGTTTAATTTATTAAAAAGTTTGCAAATGCATTCTAAGTCTTTGTAGGAGATAGGAGCTAGTATATATCGTAACATTGTGAGCATGGCTAGCAAGAAAGTTCATTTTGGGTTAAAAAATGACAATTCTGCCATGTTTAACTTACTTTCCATGAGCAGCGAAACTGAACGGTTGAGGGTGTTTAACGCTAGAGGAAACACTCCCCAGGGTTATTCAAAAAAGTTCTATCGTTATCCAATGACGCTAATTTTTCCCACCAATTAGATGTTGCTTTCAAATGCTAAATAATATCTCATTGGTTGGGGCCAAATTTGCACCACTTTCAATGATAAAGAACTTTCATTGAATCTCCCTGGTACAAAGTACTGTTCTTAGTGATGACTAGAGATGACTATTCGAATTGCGAAGAAATTCGGACCTCCTCGAACTATCCCAGACCCGGATTTTTCAGACTTTCGATAGTATCGAATGTTTCGACTGTTTCGAATAGTGAGTAAAATGCCATTATACCTATCGCGGCCATCGAATCCGCGAGTAAAGTGTCCATTAAAACCTATACGCAAGCATCGAATCCGCGAGTAAAATGTCTGATGGTATCTAGGCGCAAGCATCGAATCCGCGAGTAAAGTGTCCTATACGCAGCATCGAATCCGCAGTAATGTGTCCATGGTATCTAGGCGCGCGAACATCGAATCCGCGAGGTAAAGGGTCCATTAAAGCCTATACGCGAGTATCGAATCGCAAGTAAAATGCCATGGTATCTAGGGCGTTAACATCAAATCCTGCGAGTAAAATGTCCATTAAAGCCTATATGCGAGCAATCGAATCCGCGAGTAAAATGTACATGATACCTAGGCGCGAACATCGAATGTTTCGAACGCGAAAGTCGAAATTAGTGCCAGTGAGAGTAAAATTGATTTTTTCGAATGTTCTGGATATTCGAACATGTTCCCAGACCATTCCCCAGGTCCCACAGCCATTTTACATTAAGTTACCATTAATATTTTATTTGTATTTCATTAGAACTTTTCGTACTATTTGACTCTCCATTGACTTAATGGGTCTGTTTTTCGGCCATCTCTAGTGACGACCATTGCAGGAAACTCAGGTAACTTTTAGTGATTTGGATGTCAGGCTGGACAGCTTGTCAGATGAAGTGTGAATTGCATTGCAATTACAGATTGCTCTCAAAACACTTTATTATTATTATTATTAGTATTATTGTGTATTTATATAGCGGCTAACA
This sequence comes from Hymenochirus boettgeri, assembly GCA_019447015.1. Lineage (NCBI taxonomy): Eukaryota > Metazoa > Chordata > Amphibia > Anura > Pipidae > Hymenochirus > Hymenochirus boettgeri. Next base: position 25,942 of record JAACNH010002957.1, read on the forward strand.
TCTTCCGTAGTATTTAATAATTGCATGTGTACTTCACATCAGGCCCTGCCCCGAAGAGCTTACAATCTAAGTACATTTATTTTGACACATACAACCTATAGTATGTCTTTATGATTGTGGGGGGAAACCGGAGTGCCCAGAGGAGGAAACCCACCAGCACGGGAGAGGAGCGAGAAACATACAAACTCCTTGCAGAATGTGTCCAAGAGTGGAATCCCACTCAGGACTTAAGTACTGCAAATCATCAGTGCTAACCACTGAGCCACCGTGTTGCCCTGTGCTGTGAGTTTCTTTCTTTGACTCAATGCAGTGAGTACAATCAATCAGTCAATATAACATTTACTGACTGCAATATTTGCAGCACTTTTCAATTAGGTTTATCGTTTCACATCAGGTCCTGCCATGAAGAGCTTACACTCTAACTATATATCACAGACAGCAAATCAGTATGTTATTAATTTTAAACTGCATTTGCCCACTGGTATAAAGCTTTCCATCTGTACAACACTAATATTGATTTCTTTGTATCTATTATAGCATGTAGCTTATCTCACTGAAAACAATAAATGTTATTCTTTAATCATACATAAAGACTTCATCAATTCATTTTGTGACATGTATGACAATGTGATTTTACACTAAAATTTAGGTGCTGGATAATTAATTTCCTCTTACCCTCTCACAGATAAACTTACCCAAGCATGCATTGTCCTCTGAACGTTTTCCCTACTAAGTTTTAGGTTATATTCAAAATGAAAAAGAACTACACAAAAAATCTCCTTTCTTTTATAGAAATTTGAATTCTGCATCCTGCCTTCACTCTAAGGGACAAAAATGTTCTACATGTCCCAAAGAAGTCAGATGGCTTCATTAATATCACTTATTAAAGAAAAGCATGTTTCCCTTCTTAGCACTGGCAGTAGGAAAAGTTCAAGATACAAGAAAGTCACCAGATTTGAAATACGTTTTGATGGTTTTGTTTAGCGAATCCTGAAGTGGAAACAAGGTAATCTTTGACACTTTTATATTTAGAATGAAAAAAAAAAATTCAAAAGTTCAAATTGAAAGATCCTCCTCTGAAGTATGCCTTTGCTTGACTATAACACTTTTTCACTAATGAGGACCGCCCTGTCCTTGGACAGCAAACACACATCGCGTGTTTTACCATCGGTTTGCACTGCGATCCACGAAATTTTGTGTGAGCTCATGTTTAAAAAAAAAGTGCTGATCACATCGCATGCAATGTGGTACCCACATTGACATACACTGCTCCTGCATTTGTCATGCATTAAACAATCACAGCGGGATAGTAAGCAAGTAAGAAATCACGCTAGTGTGACCTAGTCCTTAGGTCTCAAGAACACTATCCGTTAATGGGGCATGGTCCACCCTCACTCATGAGCTTAAGGACTCACCGGCAGCCCATGGTAGTGTTTTTTGATGTACTATGTAACTATGTAGCAAACCCAAAATGTTGACCTTAAGGTTTGTCATGATGTCAGTTGCTAGATACAGTAGATACTATTTTTAGATTTGAAAAATTGTAACCGTCACACCAAAGCTAGAAGTGAGCAGTGTACAAAATTTACACTTTACGATTTTCCTCTGATCACAGGTGTATCTTATAAGTACATAGTGGTTAATCATGTAAATTGTCCCTGAACACAAACGTAGACATCCAGAATATCAGGTTTTTGTTATTAACTATTCTTACAATGTGTCTGTAAGTCAGAATGGGATGATTATAAATTACTGTATAGGTTTCTCTCAGTAATTTACATTGTGCCCTTAAAGATTATATTTGCATACCTACCATTATGTTCATGGCAAGATAAATTTATACCAACTGAAGTACAGCTTAAACAGCCAAGCAAAATATAATACGTTATACCAGTGATGGAAACACATCAAATATAGCTTCATGGGACTTTGGGATACAAACGTTAATACATTTACATTATACATTGATCCTAAATTAGGCAGCTGACTATCATGGCATGTATAAGGATAGGCCCCCACACTGTCATGATTCTCACACAAATTCCTTCATATTTGCGACCCATTAGTGGCATGAGAATCACATTCCTATTTCAATGATACTGGCACATTGTGTTTGTTGAACTGCAATCCGAATTTAAAGCTATGCGATCACCTATTTTTGAGTTGAATAGCATGTGCTCCATAACAGATTTTGAGAAAATTGCAGTGCAAATGGGACAGTAACGCATTGTTAACAGCGCATTGCGATCGTTGCATTTCACACACGTTACTGTGGAGATATGTAAATATAATATAGCGGAATGTAATGATATTCCACTCCGCCTAAATAAACACAGACCGGCAGACATCTGCCCCTATACTGAACCACAAGATCTATACAATACCAAATACAACACTATTAAAGGGATAGGCACCTGGGCACAGGGCTTGGATGAGGTGCATACTAATCATTCTAATGTGTTAACCACGTATATAGCACTACAGTGCTGCCCCATGTGTTTTAAGTAAAAGTTTACTTTATTAGTTAAGATTGTTCAGGGAAAAAGGGGGAGGGATGGGATGGAGTTGGAATGTTAACTGTTTTAGTGTTAATGGCTTCCAATGACCCTCAATGATTCAAAACTAATGTGTATACATGTAAGTCCTATATTTCTGAATGCATAACCAAATATTCATAAGTTACGACCATATAAATCTATCTTATTATAGCTGATAATCTCAAAAAAAAATTCATGGCATGTTAGAGGGTTATATGATAAAACTGAACGAGTTTCCTATTTTACACAACTAAAAAGAAATACAAACCTGATATTCATCTGTCTCCAGGAGAACATTTACTTTCAGAGACAAAACAAGATTCCTACACAAGAAATGTGGGCTGGGCTATACATAGCTGTTTTCTCCACATGTGCGCGTGGATGAGTCTCTCTACTATTAGCATAGGGTTTTCCCTACCATATAACTAAAACCCAAACAGATGATATGGGTAGATTGTATTGTGTGTCTCTGGAATTGAATCATACACATATGTTACTACTAGGCATCTATAATCACAACCACCAACACTACACATTATGCGATAAAGCAGCTTTATTTGTATTAAACTTCCCCGGAGCACATATTATCTGGCATGGGAGGACTTTAATCTTGTGATGTCCACAAATTAAACAGACTCCACAATCGTCCCCACATACAGAACAGATACCCTACAACATTTCCCAAACAGTACAGGAAATGTGCTTACTAGACCCTTGGAGAAAAGATATCCAAACAGGTATATACACATGCTACTCAGCAACCCACCATAGTCTTTCTAGAATTGACTACTTTTTAATCAAATCACAATGCCAATGGTCAAGGATATTTCACACATTTCAGAGAGGCCTGTCAGACCACTCACTACGCAATTAACACTAGAAAAAAAACAAACACAACCCTAACCATTTAGAGACCCTGGAAATTCACCCCTTCTGGATACCCCCTTTTCCCCACTCCGATGCAAATTATAAAAGCAATAAACATGTTTCCTGCATTCTATAGAGGAACAGAATCATGTCATATCTACTGGACACTTTAAAGCTTTCTTTGTAGGATTATTATATGGATTTATATAGCGCCAACATCTTGCCGTAGCGCTTTACAATTACATATAGTCATACATTACATACAGGGTAAAATATTATACAAAGTCATACATATTACATACACAGGTTATCCATAATATAAGCATGCAGTGATTGAGTTACTTTATAGCAATACCATGATACCCAAAAGCTTACAGTCTAGAGGAAATGGGATGAGAAATAAGTTGACTGGAATCGTAAATAGAATGCAGTGGAGTTTGAAATTGCGGGTTGCATTATAAAGAGGGTAATGTCTAGGCCAGGTTATATGCTTGCCTGAAGAGGGTGGTTTTAAAGAGACACTATCTGAAAAAAAAAAAAAATTTTACTGACATGATGGCAAAAATTCCTGGACACCCAAGATTTTCACGGACAGGGGGTGGTGGAGCTCGTAGCCTACCCAAGCCACTTCCCCTTTTAATGATTATCTATACTGTCAAAAAAAAGTTTTTAATTGCCCATTTGTCTGGAAGCTAATTATTTCTGCCAAAAAGTCGGTCTCCTATACGTTTCAGATTACATTTCAGAGTAACAATCAATGCCTGTCATCATGAACTCTTTGTCTTGCAGTTTGCTGTCTTACACAATGCAACAGGATGTTTGAACATAAAGATGGTTTGTTGTACTGGAGTGTTGAATGTAAAGTGGTTTGTGAAAAGGACGTAGACTTATACAACTGGTTTGGGCTGAGGGATGACTAAAGTCGGTTTTGTGAATGGAGGGCTGACTTATATAAGCTAGTTTTTAACAGGAGGGCAGCCATACACTGGGTTTTGTACGGAGGTTTTGACGACACTTGGGTTTGAAAAGGAGAGCTGACAAGACAGCTGGCAGACACTGATTTTAAACAGGAGAGCTGACAGACAGCTGGCAGACACGGATTGTGAACAGTTAGGTTGACAGACACGTAGTTTGAACCAGGAGGACTAACAGACTGTTTGAACAGGAGGATGGACAGACACTGGGTCTGAACAAAGAGAACTGACAGAAAGTGGATTTTTGCAACGAAGGAACGACAGACACTGGGTCTTCAAAAGAGGGACTAGACAGGGACAAGTGGATATTGAACAGGTGGACGACAGAAACTGGTTTGCACAGGAGAGGGACTAATACACAGTGTAAAAAATTTTTGAACAGGAGAGGGACCTGAGACAGTGTATTTTGAACAGGAGGACTGACAGAACAGTGGATTTTGAACAGGAAAGACTGACAGACTGTGGATATTGATAGGTAGGACTGGCAGACACTGGTTGGAGGGCCAGATTACTGCACTGACCTTCTGACTATTGATCGTTAACCTTGAGACTTTATACTGGTGCTGAATAGTATCATGACAGTACAGACTTTGATTGTCAGTAGATGGGCATTTTATTACTATTATATACCAAAAATAAACAAATCCCAGGAGCCAGTTACAAAACGGTAATATAAAACTTTTTTATAATTTTTTCTATTGCAGGTCTATATGAAATTGACTATATAGTAATTTTCCACTACAAACCTGTCCTATGAAGCAGTGTGAAACATGCAAACATATGACACCTATTTGTGTCCCATACCTTTTCAACTAGTAAGAGAAGCCATTCTTTCTACAGAGCACGTTTTACCTTCGCAGTTTGGCAACAAGGATGATTTCAATTCCATGTCAGTGCCATAAATGCATCAGGGCAGGTGTTCTGTGCAGTTGTAACCCTTAGTTATGGTGTGCCTCCTGCCTGTCCCCGGCTCTCAAAAGTTAAAAAACTCACGCTTTAGGAGTTAGCGGTACCTCCTTGGTAATGGTAGGCTCTTGTTATGCTAAAAAGACTTCAGAAGTTGAGATTATGGTCCAGACGGGATCCTCTCTGATCTCTTAAGGTGGCCCACACCAGCACCAATGTACTAAAACGGTACATGGGAGCACCTCAAGCAAAATTAACATCTTGTATAAGAGAAATATTAGAGATATAAATAACAACAATCCCAAAGAGTCATGTTGCATGTCCTTTTAGTAAATGCAAAAAAAAACAGTACATTTATAAAGGTACAAGGAGCACAAAAAAGTTAGAACGGATAAACTGAATAAAGATAGGCTTCACCTTTTGAGAAAGACAAGTTCAGATGGATTTTCAATTTGGGGTACTAGAATTCCTTCAGGTATGGATATTATTATATGATATTACTTGTTATATTGATTAAGGTATACTTGAGTATGTGTATTATATTTATATGCAAAATGAGGCTATTGCATGGTTTTTAATATGTTTCATTTTTTATGTAAATTGTATCTGTGCACGGATACATTTGTATTATTTATTGGTAACTTAGCCTATTTTGTAAAATCCCTATAGGTTTTTACTATGCTTATGTTTCAAAATGTAGACATGGGAGGTTCGAGGACTGTTGTGCGAGCAGGGTGAAGTTAACTCCCCTTCACTCTACTTAAGATCTTGTCCGGTGCCTGTTAGATTTCAGCCATGATTAAGGACAATCTCGGTCAGAAACGCGCTTAAGGCGTTCTAATTTCAGGCCACATGCCAGCAATATTTTGTGAGTTTGTATTTGGAAATTAAAGTTTGGCGTTAATCGTGAGCAGTTGCCAGAGTTCTTTGTGAAGAGTGCACCACAAACTTCTGTAACTGGAGCCTGAGGAGGGGTTCGGGGCTGGTAGCCACGGTTACACTGAATCGGAGCGGTGGAACTGTGAGTCTATACTATTGTGGGAATTGTATGAATGTTGGCCACAAATTGGATAAAGATCATGTGACGGCTCAGGGCATTGTGAACATGAGCCCCCTTACGATTAAAAGTGAGATTTCCACAGTAGAGGATAGTGTTATTACTGATTTAACATTGTATCAGTTAACACCTAATGTGTTTGTAGTGATTTAACCATTTATGTAAGCAATCGGTTTTCTATTGCATAAGACGTTGGTGGGACCTTCTGTTTGGTCCTCTGCTATGGGATTCCAGAAGTCATGAAGATAGCTATAAGGTATTTAGTAGTAGGTGGCATTGAGTAGAATGAGCCAGGAACGACAAAGAGGAAAGTCTTCCAGGTAATGGGGTTACAATAAGGATGTTTTTTTTGACGAATGACCAGTCAAGGAATGAGATAAAGAGCTCAAATAATAGCCGAAATAGAGCAGCCCATGCGGCAGGCACATATCGGCATGAAGGGAATAGTTTCCGTGGTTTAATACACAACAATGGAAAACAGTCCTTTTGGAATGGAAGGAGACGAAATGCGGACTTAATGTCGGATTTAGGACATGAATGCACCTGTCCTGCGCAACGGACAGGCTATAGTGCTTTATCGAAGGGGATATTGGACGTGGCTATTTTCCTTGTCAATACCGTCATTTACGGATCTCCTTTGGGAATTGATAGTGGTGAATAACCTGAATTCTCCAGGTTCTTTTTTGGGAGTTAAGCCCTAAAGGGAATTTGAGGTGCTGAAATGGCGGGAGAGTTGTCTCAAACGTTGTTGGCATTGTAGTATCTGCAGCAGTGGTTTGAAGAACTGTTGTTTCTGGTGTTGA
>JAACNH010002958.1:0-33073 GCA_019447015.1 Hymenochirus boettgeri
TTGGTCAATGTGTTAGAGAGGGATCACTCACTATTGGTAAATGTGTTGGAGAGGGATCACTATTAGTAAATCTGAGGTCCCATAAAGAACCCAGACTATCCTTTCATGTTTCAATCTTATTACATTTTATCAGTTCAGGACACAGGTTCATGGCTTCTATGGGGTCTATTGCTTATAATAAACGATTAACAAACTCACTTCATTGTCTCAGAGAAGTGGGCACGGAGACAATGCTGAATGGGCAGGTTAAGGTCATTGGGAAGAAAAAATACTGCTCTTTTTTCTGAAAAGTACATGTATTTGCACTGAACTTTCCCTTTAACAGTCCATTTTGAAGATGCCGTTAGAAAACAGGAGTGGGGACTACTAAGTACTTTTATTTATATATTTTGCCTTATTTTCATTCCTATATACTTTATTGTCATTACTACATATTTGTTAATATTGATATAACTATTTGTTTAGTGCTTAAACAACACATAAACACTGTCCCTATGTATATTACTTTTACCCACCCCCACCAACATAGTACCTCCGAAAAACCCAATGTATTCCTCATGAAATTATAAATTTATTTATATAAGGGATATACAGGGTCATTCAGTAAATGTTCTTATTGTTTAAAATGGTACAAATTTTTTCCCAACCAATCAGATCTTATTTAACATTTGAAAGGTTACATCTGATTGGTTGGTGCAAAATTAGCACCATTTTAATCAATAAAAACTTTTATTGAATAACCCTGATAAAGTTTTATATGTAGAAGCAAGTAGTCGGAGCACTCCTGGGTCTTCATTAACAGTTTTATTCAAACGTGTATCACGCTATCAACGCGTTTTGGCCACCATGTTGGCCGTCATCAGGATGTAGTGGGTGCCAAACATGTAGGTCCATGTTGGTAGGTAAGTGACTTTAATCACCCACATACAGGACAAAGGTATGAAATTAAGTACAGGTTGTCATGCCAATCCACATTTGTCATCTATTTCATCGTATGCCCATGTAGGCTTTATTACGTGGGCAAGACCACTACTTTGGTCTGCAAGAGGATGGCCAACCATCGGAACCTGATGGACCGCCCAGGTTTAGGGGGACAATCAGTGGCCAGACACTGCAGTGAGGCTAAACACGGAGTGCCGAGCCTTAAATGGGTGGCCATCGACCATGTGCCCAAAAGTGACAGAGGGAGAGATCAGAAGCGATCCCTCCTGATGAAAGAGGCCAAATGGATCCGAAAGCTGGATACCTTGTCCCCAAGGGGGCTTAACGAGTACTCTGGTACTGGTATTCTCGTGCTTTATTTAAACAGTTAAAGGGATAACAAAAGTTTACATAGCAAAGACTTGAGTGGTTACCATGACGAAGTAACTATACTAGCTATAGAACTAATGTAGCTGGTTATGAAACTTATGTAGCCTGTATAGGTCTGTCAACACCTGATCCAATGTCACCTAGGTTAGTGAAAACAGCACTCAAGTGAGCAGAAGTATAGCCCCATCGGCCCTTTAAAAAATGAAGCAGGACATAAGTGAATTAGCCCTTAGGGATTTTATGAGTGATTAATGCAGTGAAAATGTGTACGAACGGGATATCTTATTGGGGTGCAGTATAGCTAAATGATCTCCCAACGAAGGTAAATGGTTGCTAGGATAACTACTTGTAGTCCGCTAATCTGTATGCAAGAAGGCCTCTGGAAAACAGTCCTTTTGATTTTGTGATTAGTGGGAGGGAAAGGGGTGTGGTGAAGGTAGTGCTTTTATTGGATGTTACGTACCTGTGACCCTGTTCCTGACGACGGCCACAATATGTCTGAAACGCGTAAAACTGGCATTTTTTAAGGTATTTTGAATAAATATAGATTTTTTTTATCTTCAGAAGACCCACGAGTGCGCCTCCTTACTTTCAATATATGTATCCAATTCAAGGCGGCACCAGGGCAGTTCAAAGTGTGGAGGGTGAGTGAGTGCGCAAGTATGAGAAATACAAGTTTGCTAATCATAATTGAATTAAAAAAAAGTTAGGACCTTCCAGACTGGGGTTACCTTGACGTGGTTGGAAGGTTTTTCATTCATGTGATCACAGTAATGTTTACTAAAACCCCTTTGTTTATAATGTATGCCAGTGTGCAGATAATATGATATTGCATGGGGCCTAGGAACGTGCAATTATCGGGCAAAACGGACAATCACCACGTGTGCGCACTCAGGGATCATTCGCCGGGCGCAAAATTTTAGATGTGTACGAGTCTTTGTACATGTCACCAATTTGCATTAAACAATTTTGTACTGGCCCATTGTTATTTAATTGTTTAATAAATTAAGTGGGTTTTGAGAGCAAGGTCTCTGGTCTAGCTAGTTACAGAAAACATCAAATGATGTGTAGTTGCTGCAGGGAGACCTAGATAGTCAAAAATATTAATGGGCTGTACAATATGATCTCTGGTGCATTGTTCAACTATAGAAAATTTCAGAGGACTTAAAGGCCATCCGTTAAGATTAGAAGGAAAGATGTTTCATATTCAGATTAGAAATGGTTTCTTAAAGGGGAACTGTGGTCTCCATACAAGTTTAAATGAAAGGCCAGTTTCCTACCTTTAAAATGAGCCATCAACCACCTCTCTATGTGCTCCACAGCCCAAGATATAAAGACATTACAGACTAGAAAGTTAATGGGTGGGAGGCTGACATGTGACATTCCCAAGGATGCTCCTCCACCTTGCCACCGGCGAGCACAGCCTCAGACTTCAGTGTGCAAGGGAGACAGGAAGTCCCCCTCCCTCCCTGCTGTGTGAATATACCCATAGAGAAGGTAAGGGAATCTACAGCCCTACCCTCCCACTACTGTATGTGAAAACATAGCAATATGTATATAAAAATGGGATAGTATACATCCACGCAGAGTGCAACTAGAGACCAAATTTATTCAAAACATACAAAAATTAGAAGCCTAGTGCACATCTAATTAATTTGCTTACATTTTACTTTACCATTGTAATGGTATCCAGCTTTCAGTCCCAAGAAAGCAAGCGAAAGAGTAGCAGGGACTTTCATCTCATAAAAGGTAGGTACTGATATAAAGACAAAGTTTGAGAATTACATCTCCAAAAAAGGTAAAAAGTTACTAAGGTAAAAAAAGGTTAAAAGTTAGGACCCAGCAGAATAAAGCAAACCGTGAAGTGGTTTCTGGTCTTAAAATAATTTGGCCAAGTTATTGAACTAATTGCTTTAATTTATCCAGAGAGAAGGGCAGGCTTTTTAAGTTGCATTACAATGGTAAAGTAGAATGTAAGCAAATTAATTGGATGTGCACTAGGCTTCTAATTTTTGTATATGTGAAAACATAGCCTAAAAGGGCTGTTTTCTGAATTCTGTAGGGGGGGCTGTTTGAGTGTGAAGGGGCCAATGCAACTGTGAGTGGCATGGCCAATACAACTGTGAGTGGCATGGCCAATACAACTGTGAGTGGCATGGCCAATACAACCGTGAGTGGGCAGGGCCAATGCAACTGTGAGTGGGCAGGGCCAATGCACCCGTGAGTGGGTGGGGCCAAATGGGTCTGTAAGGGAAGGGGCCAAGGGGGGACCTGCAAAGGTCCCAGCCCATAAGTGGGAGGGATCAGGGGGGCTGCAAGGGCAGGAGGAGAAATAGGGCAGTGACTGTCATATGGTTGCAGGAAGTGCAGGGGACCTGGTGATGTTGCTGCCATACCACACACAAAAATGTAAATATATCCAAAACTATGCAAAATAAACAATGAAAGTGGACCACAGTTCCCCTTTAACAGGGAGAATGGTAAAACTACAAAACAGTCTACCAGCAGATGTAATAACTAATCTACTAGCAAATGACTGGCCATTTTATTGAATAACTTCAAGAGAGGGCTAGAAAAGTTTCTAAAATTCAAAAATATTGAAAATTACTGGTATTTATTATAAAGTTCTTGTTGATCCAGGCATCATTTTTCGTTGCAATTTTGAGTCAGGCAAATTATTTTGTTGCCTTCCTCTGGATCAGTTGTCGAAAAGTACACTAAAAATGTTGGTCTTTATTCAACTTCTAATTCTATGTAACATACAGGGTTATTCAATAAAAGTTCTTATCATTTAAAATTGTGCTAATTTTGCCCCAACCAATCAGATGTTAGCTTACAAAATGTTAAATAAGATCTGATTGGTTGGGGCAAAATTAGCACCATTTTAAACGATAAGAACTTTTATTGAATCTCCCTGTATGTATATTAAATATTTGACAGTTCAGAGTTTATCTAATAAGGATGCAACATTTTCCCTGCACTATTAATCTGAAGCAATCAATAAGATTAAATTAAAAGTTTTCCATATTAGTAGACCAGTAAAAAGTTATTATATTATTGTTTGCTTTGGATTTACAGCACAGGCAAAAAAAATGTGCTCCCGAGATGTAAATTCAACCCTGAATGAAGCTGAGGGATAAACAGGCAAAGTAAGCTGCTAATTGCCAAATCAAACAAGGAAAAATTGACATTTATATTTTTAGAGTTAAAAGTTTTATTCATTCAACATCTCACATTACAAATATTTAAAAATTATATGCATACTGGTATAAATAGTCATTTGCAAACTATTTAATAACATTAATTTCACTAGCACTTCAACAAATAAACTCTTTAAAAAAGGAACTTGTGTTATATAACTTAATTAGAGTAGAACATACAAAAATATGAACTTAAACGTGAAAATGACTTTAATAAAAAAATGAATTACTTTTATTTAAAATGCTATAATAAATACTACAACCTCCCCATACACAGTAAAAACTATGTGTAAATTCAGCCAAGTGGTACAATTAACTGACATACTTAAATAACTTTTTCCTTCTGATAAATGAGCAATACACTGGAAAAAAGATAACATTAGGGATTAGTAAAAACTAGACACCCACTTGTTAACAGTTTCACTTCCAAAAAAATATAACAAAGGAATCTGATGAAAATTATAAAAACTAATTATGCTTTCAAATTTAAAAATATAAAAAATAAAACAATTGAATACAATATTGTCCCAATTCTTACAATGTTATCAATCACAGTATCTTTAACCTTTGCATATCTGGAAGGGCATGATACTGTTAAAATGTTTCAAGCTCTTCCGGGGTCCATAGGTTAAAGGAAGGTAACAAAATAACGCCAATGACCAAAACCTCTTTTATTCCATTTTTTTAAAAAATAATCTTAGTTTTACATTAGTAGAAAGATTGATTTCGGATTCTTTTCTTTAGAAACACCAGCAAGAAAGAGGATTACTATAACAGTAGAAAACATCTTTTAAATGCCTGCAATTAAAAACAATGAAGAATTACACTGCAAAGGTCTTTCAAAAGTCAGAAATAAGTATTGCACATAACAGGTTGAAGTTCAACTCACCACAATTTATCACATTCAAGTTTTAAATCACCTTTTAACAGAAGGCTTAACTCTTCAAAACAATACAAAAGAAGGTGTGATCAAGTCTTTCCAATAGCATTATCTCTAATATGCTAGTCATTCACTGCAAACATTTTATCTTGCAAAATGCAGAGGTCTGTGTATGGAGAAGTATATATTAGGCCAAAGCACTGGGCAGTGAGTGTTTTCATCACGTTAAAACAATCTGTCACACAGTTCGTTTTACAGTGCAGAAAATATCCATGTTAACACCCTGGGAAGTGACACTCAGCTGCTGATGACATCATAGAACAATGTTCTACTCAATCAAGAGCAGATTTAGAGAAACAAAATTTTGGGGCATGTTAAGAGATTTAGGGAGTACGCTATAGGTCACATGCTTATTCCCAACAAATAAACGGAGGTGCCAACAGTGGCAATAGATTATCTAATAGCAAATGTTATACAAAAGCCACGTACCCATGTAATGGTAATTCTGAGTGCAGAGAACTTTCATGGTACTTTATGCTCTGTAAATGAAAGTGTTATCTGTAAACACACTTTTCACACAATAACAACAAGTGAATATTAGTATAACAATATTTTTTCTCTTATATTAGTCATGCATACTAACATTACACATCTTTAACCATATCATCTGGTTTAATTTATTGGATTTTTAAAATCGGCTTAAATAGTTTTTTTTTGTTTTTTTTTTTAAAAACTGTGGTTTTATTTATTTTTTTTAAAAACACCTAACATTAATTTTGTTAATATTCAAAATGGCTAAACATTCACCAAAAAAACTGAGATTGTGTGTATCTATATTTTAAATTGTTTAAAACCTTAAAACATACAAAGTTGTATACATGTTCAGTTGTTACTTTACTATTTCATTTCTATGCTACTTTTTATTTTATATTTTTCCAGGGGACTAAACAATCAGATTGAACGGTTAAATTCATGCTGTATTTCTTTTATTCCTAAGATTAGGTCTGATAATTAAACAAAAACTTAGACCGAATGTCTGATGTGGGCTAGGAGATTTGAATCTGCGTGCTTTTGGATCTCTGCAAATTCCGAAATAGCATTACCAGTGCGCGACATCCATCATACAATATGTATGCAGGGCACTGAAATGTATAAAAAGCAGAATATAAGAAAATAAAAATTTATTAAAATTATTTATCTTAAAAATGAAGTTATATGAAGATCTCTCCGTAATAAAAGTACAAAAAGCTAATCTTTGCAATATGAAAAATTGAGGTATTGCATAAAGAGATATCCCGCCAGTGAAAAGTGGGCCTAAATGCTCACTGCTGGAAACATAAGATATATAGATTTATATATAAAATTAGTGCATAACAAGTGTACAATATGTGCATGACAAAAATAAGTTAGCTACAAAAACACTGTACCGAAATTCAGCAGGTCATGTACAAAGGGAAATTAAACGAAATATATTCTTCAAAGCTAGCTTCCAAACAGTGCTATTTTTTTTTTAACTGAAAAAGTAACCTTTTCCCTGCTGAGGAGAAAGCAACAAGACCTCTATAGCCATAGCATGGCCTGTAACTTAATCTGCAGGACTCTCTGCAATAGGTTTACTAACAACTTTGGTGCCTAACTCACAGCAGTGAAAAGGTTAAATCATTGCCACTGTTTACTGGTAGGAATGGCACTCTAGCACACCCCAATACCACCTAAAAAACATGCCGAAGCATAAAAAAACAGTCTGTCTAATATTGTGAGCATTCCTGACCAGAAGTATACAAGAGCACCCACTAGATAGGTGTGTTTTTATGTGTATGTGTGTATGTATGTGTATATATATATATATATATATATATATATATATATATATTTAGTTCAAGGATTGATTTTACAAGTGACTCCTTTCCTAGGTTCAGTATCATCCAACAAATGTCTCTATATTTAATTTTAGTTTTAACCCCTATTTTCAATATTCATCAAGGACAGTGCATTTGAAAGCAATATTCGATAACATCTATACTGAAGGAGAGAGCTGTCTAAACTGGTTTCCTTTAAAGGGCATGTCCACCCTTATTATAAACTTTTGCCATACCATAGTATACTTTCCTCCAGCCCCAACCGCTTTAAAATAAATTTAAGAAAGTCCCCTGATGTTTACTTACCTTCCCTCTCTCCTCCGACGCCCAGCCTTCTGTTAGCAAGACACTGCAAGCAGGGGCGGGATTGGCAGCCGCGTCCGTGATTGGCTGAGAGGCAGCCAATCACGGACGTGGCTGTCGGCTTCTCAGAATGCCTGGGTAGAAAGGGAAGGTAAGTAGAGTTTCTTAAAATTATTTTTTAGCGGTTGGGGCTGGGGGAAGATATACTATGATATGGGCAAGGGGTTTTATGGTAAGGGGGAGGGATCGCAAAATGGGAGGGAGAAGGAGGGGGAGAAGGGCTGCGGTACGCATGCCAAACTTCTCCCGGAGGCGAGACAGGAGGCAGAGTCCTATATGGACTCTGCTATCCTCCTGGTGGGCAGTTTTTGGGATGGGACTACACGAGAACCGTATGGAGCTGGGATGTGAGGTAAGGATTTTATTACACTGCATGGTGGGGCCATTAGTGGGGGGGATTATAGTTTTGGGGGTGGACATGCCCTTTAAAAGTAAAATCACAAACACAATACTATGTTATAGGTCTACTTTTGAAAGGAGAAAGGGCTGGGGTTATCTTGATCGGCTCCACATTAGAAAATTTCACAGCAGCGATACAGGGAGTCTTTGGTATTTCCAACCTGTAATGTTGAAATAGTATGCTACTTGGTTGTTGTTTTCTTTTTGTTGTTTTTGGAGAATTACTTACTCCAGAATTAAAATCAGTAACAGGAAAGTTTCTCATTGAGTTGGCCCTTTTAGAAATTATGGAATTTCCACAGATACCCTTTGGAATATTGTTTTCTGTAGGACTTTCATAGCCTATAGCAAATCAACAGAATTTACTATGAACTGTATAGCAGCATATTAATCTAACGTTTTCGTTCTAATAATCCAGGGTAGTTATCAGCCATTGTAAAAAACTGAAAGTCTAAAAGAGTTGCCTATGTTTTGCAGCAGTTTATACTCCCACCTAGGCCATATATCAGGGATGTCACACCTGCAGCCGATCATTAGTTTGCTAAGATCTGAAGGGCCACAGGTTTGACATCCCTGCCATATATGAACTATGAGAGTAACTGCTAAGCGATATGTAAATCAATGAATATGAAGTTCCACTTTATTGACCAGAATTTGTGTTAATTTAAAGAACTATGATGTAAAACACATTTGCTTCTGACTTATAGATCAGAAACCACTTGAGAGACAGTTGTGTCACTTGTATTTTCTTACTAGTTATACCAGTGTGAAATAAGTAGGTTCTGTTTTTCCTTAGCCTCATCTTACCTTCTCCCAGTGGGACAGGCATCCCAAGTTCATGTCATTCAGGGAAAAGGTGAGAAGCAGCCATTAGCTACTTTATAGGTTCACATGCTAAGATGAGGAAGGGTTTAAAGTGAAAGGAATGTCAAAACTGCAGTTTTTTTTTACCAGAATGTGAAAATAAATGTGTTTTAGACCACACTCCCAAAAAATCAGGTTTTTATTTTTTTGGGACAAGTATATCTATGGAGTATTTTTAAATGAGTCTTAAAAGATAAATTACGATAATGCTGGCACCCCAAAATTCCAGAGGACATTAAAATATTCTTTAATGGAATTTATTAACCTCTGGCACTCAGTGGGTTAAGGCATCAAGAGATTTGTAACTGGCATAAGCGGCTTTATGTTTGAATGAATAGACCCCTTAAACTCAAAGGCTTATTCTATTTATTCTGGGCTGAAAAAGTCAAATGTTTACAGCACATTTAACGTAAAACAACCATTTATTGCATAAAAAAATAAATATATGACAGGGTAATGAATAATAAAGTGGCAGCGAGAAGAATCTCTACATTGATAACCACTTTATGTGCAAAGCAATTAAGTGTTTAACAATTTTCACTGCTGTTCAAAGCAATGGATAAAATTCACCTAAAAAAAAAACAAAAAACAACTTTACTGCAGTTTGACCACAAACTGTCCCTAGTGGATAGACAATGCAGATGTTTAAAGTGACGAAATGCTGAGAGGAGCCTATAATTGCCCCTTACCTGCTATGTCAGGGATTTCAAACTAGCCACCCTACAGATGTTTTGAAGACTACAACTTCCTGCATTCCTTGGTTGCACTCTGCAATGCTGGAAGATGTAGGTTTCAAACATCTGGAGGGCCTGCAGGTTGGACTTCTCTGTGATAAGTGATACAGTTGTGTGGATCTGACCAAAGATTGCTGCCATTCATAATAACCTTGACCAAGAGCAAGCAAAGGGCTATGCATAACTGACGGTTCCCCTGTTCCAGTCTAGCCTTAAGACTGCTTAAGATAGCCAATACCATCCTTGAGGTATCTTTCAAGTTTTTTTTGTCAAAATGGAGAACAAAAGCTGACACCTAATATGTAAAGTTTAGGTAAATTAGAACTATAGAGATATATTCAGCTTAAAAAAAATAAAATCTATACATTTGTTCTTTCGGAGAGTAAAATTCCTGCCTATTGTTTAGGTTACTTTACTGAGCTTTGGTAGCATTTAGGGAGGGGAAAAGAGCGATAACTGATCCTGTGTGTGTGTGTTGGTTTGTTTTTTTGTACGTTAAAACTTTGAAAGTATTTTTTTTTTAACTTTTACTTCAAAAAAATAATAATAAATAAATAAGTGCACTCCCCTCAGTAGTAACTTCACTCGACATTTACATTCTTAAAAAGCTTAAGAAAAATAGCTCACTGTTAAAATACTTCAGAGCTCTAAGGAAAATTAGACAGTTTTGTAGATGTCAGGAAACGCGAGATAAAAAAAACTGAGTAAAACTGGAGGCTTTTGCCATTTTGTAGTCATTAAACTTTCCAAATGCCTGGTAAAGGGAAATGTTGCTTTCTCTTTAATCATGCGGTTTATGTTCTAAGCTTTAAATAGGCAACTATTGACTTATTAATAAACTCTGGATTTTTTTTTTTTTTTTTTAAATCTAAACAAAAACAAAAGGCAATAAATATGAAATTTAAAAAATCCCCACTAGCAATATAAAAATGGAAAAAAAAAAAAAAAAAAAAAAGACCCATAGTGTTATTGTGTTTGCACGGTTAACATTAACAGTAGTCTTAGGTTACTTTTTTATTTAACAATAATTTAATTAAAAAAAATATTTTCTTTCTCGCTTAATAGTTTTCTTGCTTTAAGCTTTTCTTTTCTCTCCATTAAAATAATATATAAGAAAAAAAAAAAAAAAAAGATATATATATATATATATTAATTGTTGCAGTCTCCCTGCTCCTTTGCTATTTAAGAAGGACAGCATGAAACTTGCATGCATCAGAGTGATATTGTTATGGACAAAATAGGCGTTCCAATACAGTTCTCAATGACACAAGACTCTACAAAATACCTATGGTGTAGGCCATTCTTTCATTATACTATTGGTAAAATACAGGTTACAACAAGAGGACATGCGTTCCTAAAGATGGTAGGAGGGAGGGAGATAAAGAGAACAGAAGAGTGCACTTATTTGGATGCTTGCATGGTGAGCCAAACATCGGATTGCTCAATTCCAGCGGAATGAAATATGCCTTGGGCGATCTCCTCCCTCCTTCACCAGTGGCTTGTGGAACTCCCGTCCTGCACGCGAGTGGATAGCAGCCCAGCAATATTCACAGTAATACTGCAGACAGGTAACGTTAGCACAGAAGAACGGAGCAAATTTGCCACTGCAACGAGCCCCTTGACACTCATCACACAGTTGATCATCCAAGACATATGGCTTCACTTCCACCTGCCAGAAGAAAATAAACACAGCATATAAATCAAAATCATATGCAGTTCAAATATAAAAACATGCTCCAGTTTTCCCTTTATTATATTTTTTCTTTTGTCCCCATTGTGTTTTTCTGTTGTTCAAATAGGGCTAAAGAATAAAGGTTTCTAGAGCCATTGATCATCTCGGTGCAACTACTGCTTTTTGAGAAGTCTTGAGCTTGTGTCTATCATGTCAGAACAATTGTCCATGTGTCCATGTTAAGGCCTCCAGATGTTTGAAAACTACAACAGAATGCAGCCAGGGAATACTGGAAGTTGTAGTTTTCAAAACATCTGGACCCTTAAATCATGCTTTGATTATCAAAAAGTTAAACAAATAATGTGGCAGCATTGTATTTGTATTGGGTCTTGTGGAGCACAAATGTGATTTAAAAAAAAAAAAAATGGGTAAATCATGGATTGTTAAGACATGTTTAGCTGGTCTCAGTTTAAAGGATAACCATTGTGTATAAAGTTAATTTAATAAAACTGTTAAACTGAGAAGTACATGGGACAGGGATATAGGATTGGTAATTCCCAATATTGTTTCTGTGAGGAGCACCAGTCCAAACCGATTCTGCCAGTCTTCCTCCTGGCTTCAGCACTATCTTTAATACAGGAATAGTCTAACACTAACCTGGCAGATGAAAACTGTTAGTGCTGTAGCTCCTCAATGGAATGATATTGTGAGGTAGGAATTATCAATCCAACCTCCCTGCCCCACGTGCTTTCCATTTTAAAACAGTTAATTTTTAGAGTATAGATATCCTTTTAGGCTGAGGCCACACTACAACGCATCATGCGTGCGCGCTCTGTGCATTAGCACGCGTTATTTTCTCTTCTGAGCTAGCAATTTCGCTACCTTTAAAGTGAAAACGCAAGCAAAAAAATGCTCACCGCAAAACGCGAACGGACACACAATCACATGCGCATCAGAAATCGCAGGAACGTTTGCATTCCCGCGATTTCCATGTTAGCGAAATGTGCAAAAAATGCGCTAGTGTGGCCTAGCCCTAATAGTAATACAAAATACTATTAATTATATCAGCTGTTCAACCAAGGCAAGAAGTTCCCGAAAAAGAAAAAACACCCGTTTTCTAGTTGTTGTACATTAATGTTTTTTTCCTAGATTCCTAACAATATGTGAACCAATCAAATGTTGGCAAGTTTAAGGCCTAGTACACATTTCACTAACGGATTACCAGGCCAACATTTTGGTCTGATCAGCCAGGTTTCACTAGTCATCTGACCGGCTTTCTCAATTCAGAATGACTTGCTCAAGAATCTGTTGGCAATAAATACTCTGGAATGTGTCGCAATCAGCAAATAATAGCTAGGTATCAGGGACCTCTTGAATGCAAGGTGTTGATTGTATTGTAGCTAAAATGTGTTATCAAAACTGCCCAGGGCAGCATTGTACATGGAAAACAAATGGTCCCTCATATTATAGCAGCCACAGAAGCCTCTATCCACAATAATAAGGTACAGAGTGAGGCAGCGTTAGCCAGTGCTAAACCACCATCATTAAACTCAACAACACAGAAAAGAAAAACCTCAAAATCCCTCAAGAAAGACTCCAGTATCACCATTTTATCTGCGAATAAGGGATGCTGCACAGTGGTAATCAATACCTCACACTATCATGCTGAAGTTACACTTCAGGCTGATAGCAACACCTATGAGGCTCTAACAAGGGATCCCACCAGCTGCTACAAGAAAAAAAAAGGCCTTGGACTTACGATAACAGCTTAAAAAGGATAAAGCCATTTATTGAGCAATGTATCTCAGCTATCCTTTTGAGGTACATCCATGTAAATGGACTCCTGAGTATACACAAGAAGGAGGCCCCACTTAGACCTTAAAATTGTACAGGAAGCTAATATGATACACTTTAAAGTTTATCATATTAACTTCCCTTTTAACAATGCGGCACAACATCTTCTCACATAAAATTTTCTTTGGGGGTAAATGCCCAGACAATTTGCTCACAAATTTTGACATTTGCAAAATGTCCCCTTAATAGTGACTATGTTTCACAACAATAACCCTTACATTTAAAAGTACTGCAATTGACCAAAATGAAATATTGAAACACAATGTACGCCAGATATATAAACCTTGCAAAGTCGAGGTTTGTGCCAATTACCTGCCATATATTTAAACATTTTTGAGGGGGTGGACATAACCTTTAACTACATATGTTGGAATCCCATATACAAAAGGGACATCTTGAAAATTGAGGCAGTTCAGAGAAGGGCAACTAAATTAATAAGGGGAATGGAGGGGCTCGAATATGCAGGCACATTAGACAAGTTAGGGCTGTTTACATTGGAGAAGCGGCGTTTGCGTGGGGACATGATAACCTTATATAAATATATTAATGGGCCATACAATGAACTCTCTGGTGCATTGTTCACTAATAGGTCATATCAGAGGACACGTGGACATCCTCTAAGGTTGGAAGAAAAGAAGTTTCATCTTCAGGTTAGGAAGGGTTTCTTTTCAGTGAGAACGGTGAAACTGTGGAACTGTCTTCCAGCAGATGTGGTAATGGAAGGTTCATTGAATAGCTTTAAAAAAGACCTGGATAGGTTTCTAAAACTAAAAAATATTGAGAACTACTGGCCTTAATGCATATAGATCTGGTTGATCCAGGGATAAATTCCGATTGCCGTTTGGAGTCAGGAAGGAATTTTTTCCCCCTTTTTAGCTGGGTTTTTTTGCCTTCCTCTGGATCAACTGTTAGGTAGGGTTAAAAAAAAATAATATATATATATATAAAGAGGATGAATAGGTTGGACTTGATGGACGTATGTCTTTATTCAACCTTAATTACTATGTTACTATATATAGTTACACATTGATAGACAACTGCTGCTCAATGCCCCAAACATTAATTTTCCACAGTGTTATATACATAGAAGCAGCACTTCCGTGGCTGGGGCGAGGCCTCGGCCTAGACAGTGACTCCACGTGCATACCAATACCCAACGGACCAGCTCTGTTCCGGTCGTGTTTGGGGTAAGACACGACCGGGGCTGCAGGCGTGAAGCCCAAGGAGTACAATTGCAAATACTCCCAGGAAACCTCTGGTCCACTGGGGTAGCCGCGGGAGTCCAGCCTGCCAGGAAAGGAAAGGCAGAATATTACCCAGCGCCTATCAAACAAGATACCAATACCAGAAGAGGCAAGAATTCCTCTCTCTGTGGTTGAGACGTTTGGCTATGAATGTCCTTGGGGGTGCACCTGGGGGTGGGAGGCAAAGAGATATTCGGTGGGCTCGCTCCACCACAAATGTGTCGCAAAACATCTCCGTGCCAAACGTCCGAGTTAGTTTTTCCAGGAATTCTGGAGGGTTTGCCTCTTCTGGTAGTCCCACAAATCTCAGATTAAGAAAACAGGCACCGCCGTAGCAGTCATCTTGCTTTAGTTGTATAGTCTGGAGTAAATTGTGATGGGTGCTGATTTGTTGTTCCAAGGGAGAGACGGTATCTTCTATGGTGCTGATGCGGTTTTCGGTTTCCGTAACTCGCTCTTTAAGGCTGTGAAAGTCGTGTCGGAGGAGAGATATATCTGTTTTGACCTCCTCAAGTTTGGAGGTCAATTTAGATTGACATATAGCTATCGCCTCCAGTACTTTGGTAGTGGTATCGGTTTATTGTGTTGATTCCATTCTCCTCGGTCCTTGGGGACTGATCCGGTGCATCTTGTCTTCGAAATCTTTCCAGCTTACTCATGGAATCTTTATGGGAAGGGTCTCGGTGTTTTCTAGGAGACATTGGCTTGGTGTTTTGTCTAAGCTGCTGGGGGTTATTGGGAGATTTGTTTTTGGTTTCTAGGTGAGCAGTAACGTTGGTGTTGTTTAATTGTGGCCCTTTTCCTGTTGGGGCTGGCTGCACCGTAATTGTTCTAATCAAAGTCTATTTGATAGTGGTGTATTTGCTTTTTATGTAGGCCATACAGTGTATATGGGGCCTGTGCACTGTGGCTCAACTTTTCCTGCTGGGTATCCTGTTTGATAGGCGCTGGGTAATATTCTGCCTTTCTTTTCCTGGCAGGCTGGACTCCCGTGGCTACCCCGGGGGACCAGAAGTTTCCTGGGAGTATTTGCAATTGTACTCCTTGGGCTCCAGGCCTGCAATTTGCAATTGTACTCCTTGGGCTCCACGACACTATACTCCACCTAACCAGAGAAAAAGGAAATATTTCATACCAAAACACCACAGTCGGGGGTCTACCCAGACTTCTCAACAGAAGTTCAGTGACAAAGAGTGAAATTCACGGAAGTTAAACGACACCTGCGTACAGCCAACATTAAGTACGCCATGATGTTACCGGAGAGTCGTTGATGGTGACACTACTAAATTTTTCACCACCGCAGCTGAAGTCATGACATGGCTAGAGTCAGAAGGTGGGCGCAGACCTGGTGCCTCACAAGGCCCAGACTAGATACCTTGATTTGGACTATTCAGACACAAAGATTCAGATAAGTAATTCAGATAATTTGATCCTATCCTGACACTATTTGCAATAGCTATACCCCACTAATATGACACAAACTTTTACTTAAACCCAGAACTCTACTCCAAGAAACTGCGAACTATACCCCCTTCTCTTGATCATAACAACTCCCCAATTGGGGAAGACTGCTTAATACCCCCCAGGAACAACCCTTTACCAAGAGACGGAAAACCTTACCCCCAAAGAACCGCCATATATCATCAGTGGCCCTTACTACCAACTGGGAAACTCTGTAAAAGCACCAAACTAACTATCTTTCAAGATTATCAGCCCCCCCCCCTCTCCTTTTTTTCCCATTTACGGGAAAGTATGTAATCATCCTGTACTAATAATGGCGCATTATGCCCCTCCACCATTTTCAATGACCAAAATACAAGTAGGTATAGACTATATGGCCACATTCCCAAACATCCCTGTAAGATAGACTCCATCAATCGAACTGGATACCCCCCCAATCCATATACTAGGTTTAGCAGATAACTGACCAATATTAATATGAGAGATGCGTGGAGGCATCTACACCCACAAGATAACACATTCTATTATGAGATCTATGTCCAGAATCGATCTCATCATAACCAGCACGTAATTAATACCAATAATAAAAGCTGTGGAATATTCAACTAGAATACTATCAGATCACTCACCATGTTGGATGATGATAGACATAGCAGAGAGCCCACCCCCACCCAGATGGAAACTCAATCCATACTGGATACATTTATTCCCCCCAGAAACAGACCTTTGGAGGGAATGGGAAGACTTTTCTCTAACAAACGAAAGCACAAACAACCCCATCACAGTTTGGAAAACATTTAAACTACACGCCCGCATGATCCTAACACAAACCATCAACAAAATCAAATGCAATTCCACAGCTGCGGAAGTCGCAGCAACGCACACACTAGACAGAATTACTCGAGAGTTTCAAGCTGATCCTACTTCAGAAAGAGCACAAGCTTTAAAACTACAATCTAGGCTAGTAGACCAGCTCCTTATTACTAAAACTAAAAACAAATTGCATTTCCAATCGTTCCAGTTCCAAGACCATGGTGACAAATGTGGAAAACTACTAGCATACTTAGCCAACCACAAATATAACCCCCCAACAGTAATAAACATTACAGACCCCACAACCCTTCAACCCCTGAGATCACGTGAAGCAGTGCAATGCTTCACAACTTATTACTCAAATCTATACACCTCCCTTCTCCACTATCCCGACTGACATAATGAATTTCCTTAAACACATCCCCTTTGCAACACTCACCACACAAGACAAGAGAATGCTAGATGAACCTATAACAGAAGTAGAAATCAGACACACTATATCAATTATGGCCAGAAACAAGGCACCAGGTACAGACGGCCTACCAATAGAGTTCTATTGCAAATACTTGGAAATACTAGCACCACAACTGCTACATCTATATAACTATATGTTCACCACCAAACTACTTCCGACATCTATGACAGAAGCGCTAATTGCCCTGATACACATACTGGGAAAAGATCCATCATACCCCGAATTCTACCACCCAATATCACTGCTACAATTAGATCTAAAGACCTTGGCCAAGCTGTTGTCTCTATGCCAGAGTACCATAATTAAAACCCTTATACACCCTGACTAAACTGGGTTTATCCCAGGTAAAAATACTTCCCTTAATACCAGATGACTATTCCTAAACATACAGACCCAACATGAAGATATAGAAATGTGCTGTATAGTCAGCCTAGATGTAGCAAAGGCTTTTGGCTCTGTAGAGTGGTTATTTATGTGGCAAGTGCTAAAACGATTTGTCTTGGGAGATAATTTTATTACCTGGCTGCAGATTCTATACTCTACTTCACAAGCCAGAGTAATAGTTAACGGGTGGGTCTCAGAAACATTTTCCCTGAGCAGAGGCACTTGCCAGGGATGCCCACGCTCTCCCCTACTATATGCATTAGTAGTTGAACCATTGGCTATTAAACTGAGACAGGATACAATTCTAAAGGGTCTCAGATGCAGCACACAAACAGAGGTAATTGGGTTATATGCAGACGATATGTTATTGCATCTATCAGACCAAGATCACTCTCTGCATAGGGCCCTTACTCTAATCAACGAATTCGGGGAATACTCAGGCTTAAAAATAAATTGGTCAAAGTCACAAATCTTACCAATTGATAGCTTTCCACCCTCTATATATGGAACTCAACACCCCCTTATGAGAACAAATAAAATCAAATACTTGGGGATTTGGATCACAAAAGATATTAAAGACTACATTAAATTCAATATTAAACCTCTTATTACACTTAGACTAAAACTCAAATATACCGCTGGGAGTCACAGGTAGAGTAAATCTGATCAAAATGATTTTTCTTCCCAAAACTATGTACATACTTTGGCACGCTCCAGTCTACATCCCACTAAAATATTTCAAGATACTTGACTCCTTCTTGAAATCATTTGTTTGGGGAACAAGTAGACACAAAGTGGGATGGTCAATACTACAACGCCCTACCGAGTACGGAGGACGGGCACTCCCCAATTACAATCTATATTATTTAGCAGCACAACTGTCACACGTACACCATTGGTACCAGTCCGAAACAATTAGAATGCTTGAAATGCTGGGTTTCCCTGATGCTACAAAATATCCTGACCCTTTGTATTTAGTATCCAGAGGGTTAAAGAGCACTGATGTTCCCTAACAATCGCACCCTCTACTTATTCAGATATGGGACAACACACTAAACAAACAAAATATCCCACTAATATATAAACAACCCCTCTGTGGGGCAATAAACATCTACCAGAATTCCTCACTATCCCAGAATCAACCTGGTGGTTTAGATATGGGATATATCAAGTCTCTCACCTGTTACAAAATGATGTCTTAAGAACATTTGAACAACTTCAACAGGAATAACACCGACTGAATAGAATGTTATTCCGATATCTTCAGGTGAGACGCTTTTGTGACCCAATTTCAAACTCTATACCCTCAGCTACCCAATTGCCCTCTCGAAGATGCTCTAAGATGCAAAAAATATGCTAACCTAATCTCAGATATATATATCGAGCACTCAACCCAGGATATGAGGCCACAGAGGGGGGAAAAAGATCCTGGGAGGCGGGCGTGGGCTCAATGTAAAAAGAGGAATGGGAGGAGGCTCTAGAAGTAAGCTGGTCTCAACCAAAGCTTCAGACAGACTGTCACATATCTATATCCTGCAAAGAGCATATCTCACCCCAATCCGTATATCTAGATACAAACCACACTACAACCCACTATGCCCAAAATGTCAAATAGTACCGGCCACTTTTTATCACCTGCTGTGGTCATGCCCTAAGATCCAGGGATACTGGCGTCAAATACTGTTTTTTTCTACATGATGAAATGGGATCCCCCTTAGGTAGCGACCCCAAAATAAGTCTATTGGGCATTATGGAAGAACTACAGATTGACAAATTCTTTAAAAAAAATTTTTTTTCTAAGGGAAGTACTATTCTAGGCAAGATTGCAAATTGCAAAAATATGGATTCAGGCACTTCATCCCCAGCTAAAAGACTGGAAAATTGCAATAAATAAAGTGATACCTTATAAAGAAATGCCCCCTTAAATATAAAAAAAATTGGTCTAGATGGAAAGATTCCCCGGAAACATGTATCTAAGATGTATATTAAAAGTGTTAGATGTAACCAATTGCAGTACCAGTCTCCAACAATAGATAGGATGAGAAGTAGCATGTTCTGAAACAGTTTACAATTTGTGAAACAATATTATGAGAAGGCACCAAAGAATTGGTCCATAGTTAAGAGTTGTTGAATAAGTTAAAATAAAATTAATCACTGAAATATAAGTCTGTATAAGTTTATAAAAATAAGAAACAGATATCAAATATTAATGTATAACGCTGTTTAATAACACTGTATGAGAAAAATATTTGGAATAAAGTTGATTATACATGCTCTAATACTGATCTAAAAGGGGGTGTGGTAAGCACTAATTTATTAAAGGGTATGTACATGGCAAAAACAACTTTAGCTTACTGGATAGCTGTGGCTTTAAATATAAAGGTGTATAATATTTTTTATTCTACTTCCCTCCTTTACTCCTTATAGGGCATGCCCACCCCCAAAACTTTTTCTATATTTATTTGGCCCAAATAAGTGCTCCAAAACAAACTTTACAGGATGTAAATCGGTCCAGTGGTTCAAAAGTTACAGACCTTTGTAGTCTGTTAACATCCAGCAGTGAGAACAGAGGAAGTTGCATCAGTAATGATCTGACCCCTGGATCCCGCCCACTTTTCCTTCTCAACTAATCGCAGCTGTAAAGTTATGTGTATGGAAGAAATCCAGGATCAACAGCCGGCAGAGAGACACAGACACACACACACACCTCTCCGTGAATGCTGGGTTCTGATTGGCTTCAGTCCGGCAAGGAAGAATTTTTTTTTTCCTAAGCTGTAGCTCGGGGTCACCTAAAGAGGAAGTGGAGCAGAAGTGCAGCCTGATATATATCTCATTAAATATCAGGCAAAGCAAATGATTTTTAGAAAAATGAACATGGCGTTTGAGGTTGGTGCTATTATATAAAGAACATATAAAAAGTTTATTTTTTGGGTGGACATACCCTTTAAATGTTGCTGACTTCCTCCTTCTCTGAAATGGTGTTTTTAGCTTTGCCCCCACGAGATTGTGCAAATCTCCACCATCTTGCTGTGTCAGGTTCCATTTGTAAAGCGTGCGTGACGTCACTGCGTGCACCACACAACGGCAATGCGAGTGCGTGTGACGTCATTGCGCTGCGACCATGCAATGTCACTGTGACACGCGTGACCACGGAAGTCACAAGCTCTATACAAATGGCTACCTAACCTGACACAGCAAGATGATGGAGATTTGCACAATCTCGTGGAGGCTAAAAATGCCATTTCAGAGGAGGAGGAAGTCAGCAACATTCAGGGAGTAAAAAAGTAAGGCTATTGAGGGGATTAGAACAAAAAAACATATACACCTTTATATTTAAAGCCAAAGCTATCCAGTAAGCTAATGTTGTTTTTACAGTGTACAAACCCTTTAAAAAGTGTTGAGGTCAAGGGAAAGGAGGTGGAGACTAGATATAAATGATATAAAAATACAGAAAATGTACTTTCTTAGCACAAAATGTTTCTTTCTTCATAGTTTTTACTGTTCATCTAAGATAATAATTCTTGTATTATTACAATTTCCTAACACATCTCATGATGAGATTCTTCAGTGTTAATAAATGTAAGTTGATGCATTTGGGGTTTAAAACTCCTGGTGCCACCTACACCATAAATGACTATGTGTTAAATAACTCTCTAATGGAAAAAGATTTGTGGGTTCTGGTAGATAACAGGCTTAGCTGTAGCAAACAATGCCAGACAGCAACGGCTATAGCTAGCATGATATTGTCTTGTATAAAGAGGGAAATTGATTCAAGAGAGAAAGATATTATTCTCCTTCTTTACAAGGCACTGGTAAGGCCTCATTTGGAATATGCGGTGCAGATTTGGAATCCCATATACAAAAGGGACATCTTGGAAATGGAAGCAGTGCAACTAAAATAATAAAGGGAATAGAGGGGCTTGACTATACAGGCAGGTTAGACAAGTTAGGGCTGTTTACATTAGAGAAGTGACGTTTGCGTGGGGATGTGATCACTTTATACAAATATATTAATAGGCCATACAGTAAACTCTCTTTTGTGCATTGTTTACTAATCGGTCAAATCAGAGGACATGTGGACATCCTTTAAAATTGGAGAAAGAAGTTTCATCTTAAGGTTAAGAAAGGTTTCTTTACAGTGAGAAAGGCGAAACTGTGGTACTGTCTTCCAGCAGATGTGGTAATGGCAAGTTCACTGAATAGCTTTAAAAGTGGGCTAGATTTCTAAAACTAAAAAATATTGGAATTACTGGTATTAATATAAATACTGTAACTCTGGTTTTTCCAGGGATATTTCCGATTTCCGATTGAAGTCAGGAAGGAACCTGCCTTCCTCTGGATCAACGGTTAGGTAGGGTTAACATAGTAATTGAGGTTGACTAAAGACATACGTTCCATCAAGTCCAACCTTTTCACACTCCTTTTTAGCCCTACCTAACAGTTTAACATTTTGGAGATGAACATAAAAGGAAGGGTGAAAAGGTTGGACTTGATGGACGTATGTCTTTATTCAACCTCAATTACTATGTAATCATGTACAGCTATTTTATGCATTTACATCAAAGGCAAGCTACCCATATTCATTTCACACCTTCACCCCCACTTAACTGCATGACGCATTACCCTAAACAGTTAAATTACAACTTTCTAGATGTACATACAATGACTCACCCGTTTATCTATTTCTCCATGCTGTAGCTGAACAAACCGGGCACTGATAGCAGCTATGTAACTTTGTTGATTGGAGAAGGCAACCCGCCCAGCTCCTTTTGGGTATTTTAGCTCAGGATCTGTGTCTATACCAGCATAGCATACTCCTCCATACAACCGGTCCATTATCATTGCAAGTTCCACTAAAACAATAAAATGTATGATCAAAAATGAATCACTGTTTCTGTGATTTTATTAAAAGAAACAATACAGACATTGAAGTAGTTGTAATAGTGGCAAGTAGGGATGGCCGGTTCACGGATCCGAACCCGGATCCGCCACAGATTTATCCCATTCGCGAACGTTTTCGCCTTCCGAACTGCGGATTTCTCGTATTTTCGAAAATACGAGAAATCTTGTAATTTCGAGGATATTTTTCTTTTTAATGGGTCTGCTAGCGGATTTTCGATTTTTTTCAAAAATTCACGGATCCTCGAGCGGACCGAAGTTTGGACATCTCTAGTGGCAAGTACTGTCTTCTTCAAACATAGATATTAGTAGAAAAAAAAAACAATATTTGACAGCAAATGTCTTGCCATATTTATTTCTTGCATTTTATATATACAGTGAAGTAGAGCTACAATTTAGATATTCAGTATTATTTTTTCAACTTTTTTGCACTTTTTTGCCCATTACTAAGAACATAGAGTGTCGTAAGTCTCCCAAAACATACATAGAATTTGAATGTATTGCCCTCTAGCAGTATTCAGAAAAAGACATGGGATAAAACACAAACACAGGACATACACAGTATGATTTAAGACTCTTTTTACTACTTGAAACAAATTCAAAAGAATTGACTCATGCCCGTCTTCCGTTCAACAGACTGCCTGCCAATATTAGGCAGTTCAATGAAAAGAAGCAGATTGGACCAGTTGGAAATTTTTCAGACAATTCCATCAGGCACCCACAAATTTTTAAGAAGATTTTAGAAGAAATGTGCTTAAGATTGATGGCCCAAGGTGCTTTCCTAATCAAGTTTCTATTAGGAAGTGCAGATCGGCTGAACCATTGTGCAGCCATCAGATATGAATGGGGTCACTAACACATAGGGAATAAATTTTCAATGTTAAATACTGTAAATGACGATTTGTCAGAGTAAAAAAGGTGTACTCATATCTTTATACATATTTAGGTAAAACTACTTCTTTTGCAAATGTTGGGGCCTTCGGATGTTCTGAAATAGCATCTCCAGAAGGTATAATGTAAAATGACGTATTTGCAAAAAGAATGTTATAAAAATAGTGCATTGTTGTGTCATGGAAAGTTTAACAGCACTTAAAAGGTATTGTAAAAAATTAAGCTAGTAAAGAATAACAACAAGAATTACATTTTTTTTGGGCACCTCCTATCAGTCTTTATTAGGAAATAGATTTCACTATAACAGTGTTGTGTACACAACACAATATGCATATTTTATCAAAGGCAATTTAACTCTATGAAGGGAATTAGCATCTCACCTATGGAGAGCCCTGCCTAAATGACCCTCATACACTGGTCAATAGCCATGAATTTATGAATGTTGAAAGTTATTTTCAAAATAGTTTGAGTGACACCCACTCACAAGCTAGTAAAGAGCCTAGTGCAGAGTGCCAGGGGAACAAAGAGACTGTAAGTATGTTTCTAGGACCTTTTTTATTTTAGACATCTAAATTGGCACTTGGGGGTGGGGTGCCCTACACATACAAAAAAATAATTTTTGAGCTGGACATACCCTTTAACTAAATATACACGTCTTAGGTTCCAGTGGGAACTGGTTGTTGTAGGATTTCAGATAGTAAGTTGGAAATCTGAGACCCTGTATTAGGCCTAGGACATTTGCCTTATCAAATGCCAAAAGTCCGCTGGAGATCAGTGGCACTTGGAGCATTCTGGTAAGTATTCTAGAAGACATTCGAGGCATAGAGTAAGTGACACCTGATGCAATATATTGAGCTGAATGCGTTTATTATTTGCAGATACAGAAGCTTCGGTATGAGATTCTGCAATCTTATCCAAATGTTTTAAAGTTACATCAGGCAAATACCTAAATCAATTATCAAAAATTGTTGGGGGATTTCACAGTGGAGCAAAATGCAGACATATACTTATATATTGGTGAAAGACGTTGTCTCTCCCCTGCTTTTAATAAGACAAATTATAGGGTGTTGTTGACTATGCGAGCCACCAAACTAGGCAAGCAAGCAATGACGCAATTGCCAGTACCCAAAAAAGGTTAAAGGGGAAGTTCAGTGCAAATACATGTGCTTTTCAGAAAAAAGGGCAGTATTTTTTTTATCCCAATGACCTTTACCTGCCAATTCAGCATTCTGTCTGTGTATAAATAAATGCAACCAAAATACTGACTTCCTGTTTGCAGGGCCCCTAATAGAGACCGTTATGGTCTTTCCCTTGACCCAGCGCCTGGGTTGCTCAGTAGAGATCTGAGCATCGTTGACCCATCCAACAGCCAATCAGTAGAAATTACTGTTAGGAACATTCCAAGGATGTGGTGCATCCTGGGAAGAAGAAGGACCGTTAGAACCTAAAATGTCAGTTCACTAATGTCAACAGCAGGGAACAGCAAAGTGTATGAAATCAACAGATTTTTGAAAATAGAAGAGAATATGTAGAATAACTAAGAAGGCATTAGACAAACTAACAATTTAACAAATATTGATAATTTCCAATGAACTGGCCCTTTAAGAATCTGTATTAGTTCTTGCAATTCAGCAAATGATAAAATTTCATTATTTAACCTGATTTCAGAAAAATATACAATCCCTTTTCCCTCCCAAAAGTCTGCATTTGCAAATGTATTTATTTTTGAATACATTTGAACGGACTGTCCAAATGAAGACGTTTATTTATCTCCCACATAGAGAGGGAGGGTGTGTGTATTATGGGTCTGGTGTGTGGGGCGTAAAGGACAAAAAATATTTAAGTTGTCCTGCTACGTAATAATGGTAGAAGTTAGGTAATTCAAGTACTGGATTGAAATCATGCAGCAACACAAACACATCAGAGTAAGTGCTGCTTACATGTATTCATTTATAGATTGAAATTAGGCAAAGTAATTCCTTTAAAGAAGGAGGAGGGGAGATATACCATACTACAGGAAGATTCAATAAAAGTTCTTATCGTTTAAAATGGTGCTAATTTTGCCCAAACCAATCAGATCTTGGTTTGGAGGATGGGTGGTAAAAAGAACAACAAAGGACAAACGTCAGTTGTCCCAACAACCAAAGATCCCATCACTAAAGACTACCACAATAGAATTACCTTTTTAAGAGATGCAAAACACAATTTATTATTAAAAGCATCCTCTTTCCATTTCCAGTTATTGGCTAGTTACAGGTAACTACACTCGGTGAAACAGTACATATTACTAACATTTATAGTCAGCTGCTTATCCAAAGTAAATAAAAAACACAGGGAGATTCAATAAAAGTTCTTATCGTTAAAAATAATGCTAATTTTGCCCCAACCTCAGCTAACATCTGATTGGTTGGAGCAAAATTAGCACCATTTTTAACAAAAAGAACCTTTAATGAATCTCCCTGATAATTTCTATGCCTAAAGCTAACAAACCAGCTGCTCTTGTACCTCCAATAATAAACCTCTAATAAAGCCTGTGATTTTAAACTACATTGCTGAGTACCTGGATTTGTGAACAGAAGTGCGGATCAAACCTTTCTCCAATCGGTATCTCAGACATACGGACCTAGCGAAGGGGCGTTCACCCTTAAATTTTTTTTATATATTTGGTTGGCAACCCCCCAATCACATAAAAGCAAGCCGGGGGAAAGAACGCTGGGTAAGTGCTGTGTACATCTTTGGATTTTATAATCCTTGCTAGGTTGAAGTTTCGGAGGGTTGCCAAACAAGTATAAAAAGTTTTTGGGTGGACATAACCTTTAAGGTGGATTAGGGAGGGGCTAAAAGTATGCAGCCAACAACCGTGGCTGCAGGCAAAATAAGCCTTTTCTTACAACAGTGCTACAAACACTTACCAGCTCGTAATGGTCTTGGGACACCTCCAACAAAAATTGTTTTCCGAGGGTCAAGAGGCTGTGAGCCATCCATCACAAAATCACTGTCACTAAGATTCCATGGACGTATCTGGACCTGTCGGTTAAAGTAATAACATCATAGTTACACCAAGATGTTTAGCTAAAATTGGAGATGTACACAGAAGTGTGGTCACACCTGGACATATTACATATTTGACTGACCTTTTCACTAAAGTAAAAAAAAGCTCTGTAGATAAATTTAAACAATCTGAGTAAAATCAGGTATACAGCAACACAATATCCTAAGCTAAATATTTTCAGCAAAATGTGACACCTTTAATTCAGGTATTTTAAAATGAAAACATATCTTAAAGGGAAACTGTGGTCTCCCCGAATAAGTAAGGGTTAGATAAAAGCCTTCAGTATTTCCTGGATCACATTTCTGCCTGCAGCCTGTGAAAAATTATATTGCAGTGAATGTTTAATTTCCTGGTCCCACTTGGTTGAGTGACATCACCTGAAATCTTCTCCCCTCCGCCCCAGGAGAGAAGCATACTCAGTTTAAACTTAATGCTGGGAAAAACAGGAAATAACTGAACAGACATTAAAAAAAATAATAAATTAACAGTTGAGAAGGGGAGCCTAATTATCTAGGCAGAGGCAGTTCCCATCACTACAAACTGGTTACATGGCTGAAAACAGGAAGTGTTCATGCAGGAAGTAAAATTGCTAAACTTTTCCAGCAATAACTTTTCATACATTTACATACTAGAGATGTGATTTTGGGTTCATTTTGAAGGTACGCCTAAGCCAATATAGAAGCCTTGCTTGCTTGGAGAAATTGGAGACCACAGTTACTGTTCAGTGAAAATTAAAAAAAATACGAAAACAATTTTAACAACAAAAAGGCAGAGAACAAAAGCTCACAGAACGGAACTACTGAGTGTTATCCATGTTAAACTCCTTATTAATACCGATGGTATGTAACATGGTGGTACAGATTTATATAACAAAATTGTATTTTGCAGTAAAGTGCTGTTGGTGCTGTTTAAATTTAAAATTAACAATGTGTTTTTAATCAACAAAGACACATTTAAAAAGAAGAAATTTAAGTATAGGACACCCCACCAACTATTAAAGGGAATGTCCACCCCCTACAAAAATTTATATATTATAGAACACGCCCCAAAAGCTGGACATAGTTTTATAGAAAATTGTTAAATCAGCTCCCAGCTAGAGATATAATACTTGTGACGTCATGGCCAATCACTGACTGCCATTCCTGGAGCAGTCTCCACTGTGGCTGCTCAGGAACCCAAAAATAACACAGCAGCCGCAGTGGAGACAGAGTGAAGAGACCGGAAGAAGCAGTGGATAGAGGAGCTTGTTAGTAGAATATCTCTGGTTGGGAGCTGATTTAAA
Source organism: Hymenochirus boettgeri (assembly GCA_019447015.1). Lineage (NCBI taxonomy): Eukaryota > Metazoa > Chordata > Amphibia > Anura > Pipidae > Hymenochirus > Hymenochirus boettgeri. The sequence continues at coordinate 27,638 of JAACNH010002958.1, forward strand.
GATTTTATATAAAATGATGTCCAGCTTTTGGGGGGTATTCTACAGTATATAGATTTTTGTAGAGAGGGTGGACAGTCCCTTTAATCATAGAGGCAAATCTGCTATGCTTTGGGACTGCATATCATTAAATATGTATGGACTCCGTTTTCAAACTTGATTATAAAAGCAAAAAGAAAATATCCAAAATATGCAAAGCAAATAAGGAAAAGAGGGTTAATCACAACCATGAAAATCATACATCTTCCTCAGTGTAAAAATTTGCCAGAAAAATATTATACTTACAGGTTTATCTTTAATTGTAGGACTTGACACACAGAGGTAAAGCTTTCCATCCTCTTCAATGCATGCATCTATTAGTGCCTGTACAGAGCTTTCATCTTGGAAGAGCAAGAACGCATAACCTTTTTGGGAAAAACAAAAAATTTCAGGCTAGGCTTCAACATTAAACCCCCCCCAAAAAACCCAACAATAACAAAGATAATAGCTTAACTTTTGTTTGCCTACGCACTTCACCTTCAGGGAGATTCAATAAAAGTTCTTATTGTTAAAAATGGTGCTAATTTTGCCCCAACCATTCAGATATTATATACGGTAACATTTGAAAGCTATTATCTGATTGGTTGGGGCAAAATTAGCACCATTTATAATGATAACTTTTATTGAATGACCCTGCTAGTGTTTTAGGTTCTCACCCTGGGACCTCAGATTGTAAGCTCTTTAGGGCAGCGCCTGATGTGAACGTATACATGTAATTGTAAAGCGCTATGGAAGATGTTGGTGCTATATAAATCCACAATAATAATAATACAAAATTTAGCAAAAATTATACTATACATCCTGCATTAAGACTTTAAATGTGTTTACCACTTAAAGCTTCTGGTGGATCAGAAAATGTACATATAGTTATTTAAAAGGTTTTAAAAATATAGCATGGTAAAAAAATTTACAAATAGTACCTTTTGGAGGAAAATAGGATTTGCTTTCAGCCTTATGTGGCCAATCCACAATAAGAGGACCAAAACGACGAAAGCTAGCAGTAATCTCATCTATAGGGGGAAAGAATGTTATAATTTTCTATATAAGCACATATACGAAGCAAACACTTTATATATATAAATCTATAGGAGGTGATTTACCGAGAGACAGAAGTGCAGATTTAAGTTTCCCTTAAAGAGTATCAATTCAGAAAAAAACACTTTTTTTATTGGCCATTACTGGTAACTCTTCCCAACTATTATTGTACTATTTATTTGTTGATCTGCCCGTTTCTTTAGATATCCAATCTGAACCATCTTACATTTTAGCTGTCAATCAAGTGCCTTATTATCATATACTCTTCTGCTGTGTGCAGTGTTTGGAGACAGGTGGTTTGTGTGAATTGCATTATGGGAAATTCCCTCTTCTGGTGCTGCCTTATAGTTATTAGTGAGCATGCTTGCACTCATACAAAGTCTGTTCAGATGGAAGGAACGGTCAGTTAAGAGGGGGGGGGGGGATACTGAGCATGAGCAATTCTAGTATTGCATTGAAGGCATTCAGCAACACACACACCTAACAGTAAGGGTTAATTACATGTAGTTTTTTAAAAATCAAAATGAGCCAAAGTAATTTTTTCATTACAATTGGCATTTAATGTCATGTAACCCCATTTGCAGTGATGTTATGGGTCAGATAAACAGAAAGGAATAAGAAGCGAGCAAGACACCAACAATTTTGCAGCTAGCAAATAGTTTGTATTAAAGTCACGAAAATGTTAAAGACTTGCAACATACCAATGACCACAATTGTTGGTAGGGGAGAGACCTCTGTACATCTCCATTACATGCGCAATATTCCCTCTTTAAAATTGTAATTTTAAAATGTCGTTTTCTTTAAAAAAAATTTAATTAATTAAATTAATTAGTAACTACTAATTAAAGGGCAAGTGTGGTCTCCAAGCAAGTTAGGGTTAAAATAAAGCCTGCAGTCTTTCCTTTAAGATGAACCACACCATACATTTTATTGGGGTTAGGGCTAGGCCACACTAATGCGGTTTTAGAGGGTTTGCACACGTTTTGCGCACAAACGCATGCGATTTGGGTTAAAATTCCGATGCACACACCTTTTGCACATGTGTTTATGTGCACCCTTTTGTTACGCAAACTCATGCATTTTTAGAATATTAAATTACAAAAATGCATGTGCAATTGCCTGCGCGATTTGGTGCATTGTAGTGGGGCCTCAGCCTAAATGTTTAATTAAGACCTACAGAGGTATGATCGCCGTATGATTTTGTTTCGTATCGGATCAAAGGAAAAACTTTTAGTGGACAAAAAACAATCGTTTGACTGTGATTGGTGAGTGTATGGGCCCCAATAATGCTGTGAAATACAGGAAGTACCTGCACAGACATTAAAATTAAATTGACGGTTGTAAAGGGGAGCATATTAATGCAGGCAGAAGCTGGTCAAGTATGAAGAAATATTTGTGAACCTTTCCAGCAATAACTTATTTACAAATTTTACCCAGAGATGTGATCTTTGGTTCATTTTGTAGGTACAACAAAAGGCTTTTATATAACCCTAATTTGTTTGGAAAAACACTTCTGAAAAATCACTGAAATTAAGAGCTCACAGATCTCACAATGAATAGGCAGACTGCAATCCTATGCAAGACACATATACCCCCAGTGTGTATTTCACATTGCATTATCCTACATTTATACCATTCACTAAACATTGGTGGCCTTGCATGATGGTAAACAGCACATATTGCACATTTAAAAGCTAAAATACTGACCCATTCAGCAGGTGTTCAAAGTGTTTGATTGGTCTGCTCCATAATAAATTACTGCTCCTGATACACTTTGAAACAAGCCAGCATTTAAATGAATGGATATCAGTATCACTGTAGCTACTAAATTAAAGGAGAAGCAAACTATAATTGTACAGCTTTAATTGTATAAAAAGTATAGCTTATATGCACCCCTGGGGTAGAAAGTTACTTCTGTAAATGGAAGCTCTTTACATACTGCCTAAAAAATATTGGGTTAATTATATTTATACACAGTTGCAGTCTGATTTTCTAATAAAGATCAAAATAATATGAAAGATCAACCTGAATTTCATATTATTATTTTATTTATTATTGCAAATGACTCTTTCAAAGGCCTCCCTCTTAAAGGGCATGTCCACCCCTTCTATAAAAATTGAATAGGCTATGTAGGACCTCCCAAAACCCCAGGTTTGTTCTACTTACAGTCTCCAAATATGCTCCCAGGCTGCTGCAATGTGCCCTTTACGTTCACGGGCAGCAGTGGAGGCTCGATCAAGAATTGGCTCTCAGCCATTGGCCGTGACGTCACTGTCAGTGCCCTGACCGACGGCCTTAACAAGAAGCAGAAGGGAGCCACGGGTATGAGTATCGTGGAGTTTGTAAGTCATATTTTTCAGCCTGGAAGCAAATTTAGGGAAAAAGAGTAGAAAGAACCTGGGGTTTTCGGGGGTCCTACATAGCATGTTCAATTTTTAGAGAAGGGGTGGGCAAGCTCTTTAAGGAATAAGGTACAAAAAAAACTTATCAAACAGGTGAATTTCAAATACAAAGTTGCCTCATTTTGGTATATAAACTTTGAGAAATGCCCTTTTTTAAATTTTTTTATTATAAATTATACTGTAGATCACAAAAGTAATTAAAAAAAACTGCAACAGCGTAGATGTGGGTATGGCTAATGAATTTGCAAGCTTTTTTTAAGAATACTGGTGGGGATTCTGCTTTTATTTATTAAAACCTATTTAAAGAAATCTGCACTAAATATTTCGGATTTCTCCAACAGTGTAAAGTATAAATTTATCAGTGCTCAGGCTACTCTAGCAATGCCAGAAATTTCCAAAACAAGCATAAATAAAAAAGGTAAAAACATACCTTCATCAATATCTGGAGGCAGACCACCCACAAACACTTTGCGGGAATAACGCTCCACACGTTCTCCATTTTGATGAGGAAAGCAGTGAGGGGATCCCAAACCACTGTGTAGGGGCTGATCAGCACGGCCATCATCCAGAAATCCATCTTCCATTGGAAATAAAGAAGACTGGCCTAAGAACAAAATAAACAGGAGTCATTTTGTGTATTGTTCTAGTTCCATTTTTATATGTATCCATAAGCATATGTATAAATAATATACACAAACGCTATTACATTATATATATTTTTTTTAAATCAAGAGATGCCAAAAAGGAAAATTGGAAAATTTACTTTTAACAAACAGGCATGACGATTCTTTGACAGTGGAATATTCTATATACACATAGTCCTACTTTCTGTCAGTGAGCAAATGGGAAACTAATAAACTTGTGCCAAGTGTTGATGCATGTCAAGTGCCAGGGTGTGTAATAACCAATATATCATTTTGCCAAAATATCTGAGAAGACTTGCCATATTTTCTTCCGAATGCATATATTAAAACACTAATTAATTAATTAGCCAAAAAAATGGGTCCTCAAAGAACTGTTATGACATTAACACAATTATTCTCATGCTGGATACATGAGAATAATTTCAATTTCATTTTAAGTGTATACACTCAATATCTATTATAGAATAAAATACATTTTTAACCTACCAACATGTCTTAACTACATATAAATGACTAATTGTAATATGTACACACATATTAACGCAAACAAGTCATCTGTTTTATATATTTAACAGATGACACGTTGTTTGCTTTGACAGTTTAAGTCACTGGTCATTAATAGGCAAGAGTTCTGTTACTCTCCATAGGAAGACAAAGACAGGAAAAAGCCAACTAAAAACAATGTGTGGACAATAACATACACAAGAGCCCAAACCAGACAGATCAAAATTGATTAAAGCAAGAAAGTAAATTTTTAACCGGACCCAACTAATGAACCCAAATAAGGGATGGTAGCTGGGCCTATTGGATAACTTAGTAAACCAACCACATTCATTTATCTAGAGAAATGCAAGCATGTACTGTATGCAGAACTACAACGACAAAGCATGTAAGCAATTTCAATAACATTACTAGCACTCTATTTTCTGTAACACAAACCTGTATGACATGGATACTAGTCCTTCTACTAGTCCTCTCCCTAAACAGGGAGATTCAACAAAAGTTCTTATTGTTTAAAATGGTGCTAATTTTGCCCCAACCAATCAGATCTTATTTAACATTTGTAAGCTTTCTTTTGATTGGTTGGGGCAAAATTAGCACCATTTTTAACGATAAGAACTTTTATTGAATAACCCTGTTGAAGCATAACACAGAACTCTGCATGTAAATCTGATCCTTCAAATTGGACAGCAGCCCCATTGCACCTTCTGCCATTCCTTGGCCACAATAAGAAAGAAAACACACTTAAAACATGCTGTACCGTCAATCTGTAAAGACTGTGTTTCAAAGTCTTTGAACCTTACAGCATTAAACTACTG
>JAACNH010002959.1:0-33068 GCA_019447015.1 Hymenochirus boettgeri
GTTATATCGGTGTCTGTGGTGAAATGGTTTTAATCGGTGTCTGTGGGTGAAATGGTTTATATGCGGTGGTCTGGGGGTGAAATGGTTTATATCGGTGTCTGGGTGAAATGGTTTATATCAATGTCTGTGGGTGATGAATGGTTTATATCTGTGTCTATGGAGAAATGGTTTATATCTGTGTCTTGGATGAATGGGTTTATATCGGGTGTATGGGTGAAATGGTATATGTGTCTGTGGGTGAAATGTTTATATCGGTTGTCGTAGGTGAAATGGTTTTATCTCTGTGTCTGTGGGTGAAATGGTTTATATCGGTGTTTGTGAATGAAATGGTTAATGTCGGTGTAAAGTGCATGCCCAGTGACCATAACCCAAGCATAAAATGATGCATTGCCATGTTAAGAATAAAAGACAACTAGGTTTAGGTCAATTGACAATGGTATGCATCGGATTTTTGTATAGACTGCACATACAGGGCCTACTATAAATACATGGTATCGGTACTCAATGACAGTGTTATCACTGTCTAAGTACAGTACAGGGTATCGGTATTAATTGGAGGACCAGGAGTACATCAGTATAAATACAATACAGGGTATTGATACTCATTGAAGGACCAGAGCTATCATCACTGTCTATAAATACAGTACATGGTATTGGTACTCATTGGAGGACAAGCAGTATTATCACTCTCTAACAACAGTACAAGGTATCGGTACTCATTGGAGGACCAGGAGTACATCAGTATAAATACAATACAGGGTATTGATACTCATTGAAGGACCAGGGCTATCATCACTGTCTAAGTACAGTACAGGGTATCGTTACTCATTAAAGGACCAAGTGTATCATCACTATGCACGGTATAGCTACTCATTGTATTGACAACAAAGTATTTTCATTGTGCAGAACCAAACTGACATGTTTGTTCCCATTCTAAATTGCAGCTATGGCCGGGCCCAGACCAGTTGTGCTGAGTGGACCACCGGGGCAGGGAAGAGCACACTACTTAAGAAACTCCTGCAGGAATATGATGGAATCTTTGGCTTCTCATGTCCCGTAAGTACATTTTATGAACCTGCCTTATCGTTCTCGCCTAGCGATAACCTACAAAGAAAAGGGAGACACATCCACGTGTTACACGGGCCATACTGCTGTTTAATGAACATCTATCTTGTCTATATAATGGGCCATTAGCAGACATACAAAACCCCTTTGTTATAATGTGTGCCAGTGTGCAGATAATGTATTGTATGGGGCCCAGGAATGTGCATTGATTAATGTTTGACCAGATCAGTAGCTTTTCCGCAATCCATTGTATGTATCTATTAGAAAGCATGGTCATCCCTCAAAATTCTTTATGACTGGAACACTACACCGAATAGTTACATAGAATCAATCCTTCCATCCCAATCTATGGTTTCAGTAATTGAATAACCCAGCTTCACACATTGCATTGCGGAGCTGGCTGGACCCAATACGGTAGGATTTTCCTTACTATAATCAGACCATATAGATCCAAGACAGTATTTTACACTCTAAACTATAAAATATACAGGGAGATTCAATAAAATTCTTATCGTTAAAATGGAGCTAATTTCTCCCAACCAATCAGAACTTATGTAACATTTGAAAGCTAACATCTGATTGGTTGGGGCAAAATTAGCACCATTTTAAACGATAAGAACTTTTATTGAATAACCCCATAGTGAATAATAATACGGTAATAAAGGAATATCTACTAACAATACTTTAGATAAAACAAGGTACATGTATCAAAATGGACCATGGAAACTGTATTTATGTTTCTTTTGTGTTTTTCTTTATAATGTTGAAAAAAAAAACTTTTTCTCTTGATGTTAAAAGTGTGTTTGACATGTTATAAAATGTTTATAAAAATCTATTGAATAAAAAAAAAGAAGAAATGGTCAAGCTTCCATGTGGTAATAGCACCCCAACACGCCTTTAATGGGAGGTCCTATGCCTTTAATATAAAGCACTGGGTGGATGGCCCTTCCCTCATTTTAAAAAGCCAGTGGGCTGGGGGAAGTGAGAAAGCTGTTATATGGATCCAGTGCACAACTATGAGAAATGCAAAGTTTGCTAATCGTGATTGATGTAAAATAAATGTAAAAAGGTTAGACGTTAGGACCTTCCAGACTGGGGTTACCTTGACGTGGTTGGAAGGCTTTTCATTCAGTGTATCACAGTAATGTATACTAAAACCCCTTTGTTTATAATGTATGCCAGTGTGTAGATAATATGATATTGATGGGGCCCAGGAATGTGCATTGACTCTTTTTATTTATTGATTAAAACTGAGACACTCAAGTTTTTCTTAGAAGATGTAACATGAGATATTGCCGACCATCTGATAGTTCGTGTATCGGTTGGCCGGCCGTAAATATCTGATGGTGTGGGCCGGCCGACAAAAAGGCATTTGGGACTGTCAATAAATCACGGCCAATCTTGTTGTTCCCCCATGGACCGCACAATTGGTTGCATGCAGCCTAAGAAAGCACAACATTTTCTGTATATCTTGTCCCAGCATAACGTTTAATGTCATTGTTAGGTTGAGGCCCCTTTTAAATTATTAGCACATTAAATCTTCTAAAACCTACTGCATGTGTCATTTATTGAACGTTGATTAGGATGTTTTGTTCCACTGGGGTGGATGTTGCAGGACTGTTGTTTGAAGGGGAATTTCTGTTTCGATACAAGTCCTGGGATTTCAATGGAATTTCAAGGGCCAAACCTCAACATCAAAACCTGGTTACGGTGGATGTAATTTTTGGTAGTTCTGCTGCAAAATTTGTGTGTAGTCTTGACCAATGAAATTTCGATGCCGAAAACCAGGTTTGGTTGATACTACGGTACATCCCCACTGTCAATCAATCTGAACTGACTGGGAAAACAAGTTAGATTTCTTAAAATGTAATATTCCCTGCATTGTTTGCGGTGAACACTCGGTAAGACAATTCACCCAGAAATCCGCCCCTCTGCAGTACCACATTCTAGATAATGATCCCATCTGTGCTATGGGATCAACATCTCCTTTATTTTCTGTATATCTGGGATTCACTTTGAAGTATTAGGAGCTTACCTAAATACAGTTGGTTAATCCTACTTACTACCCATTAATAATCCAGGTGATTTCTACATTTGCACAGCAGATCTGGTCTTCAGCATGGACACAAATTAACATGGGACATAAATGAACCTTTTATGCAGTTTACAAGTCTCTATCTTCTTATTATTGTTTGTGCTTAGCCTAAAACAGATAACTGTTTCTATAATGAATGTGACAGTATAAGACATTACTTAGTTCCCCTTTATGTATTTTTGTACATGAGTAGTTAGATCTAGTAATTATCACCTTAATTAATTATTTTGTCTTGAATTCCATTGACCCACTAGAAGGGGTACATTGTCAAAATGTCTTCCATGTATGTAATATTTTTCTATACATTGGAGGCTAAACTTTTCCCTGCAATTGCTTTTAGCAGTAATCTTCTAATCCTGCTATCTTTATTGATTTCAGATACTAGAGGAACCCACGTCCTGGGGAGAGTAACGGGAAAGGTGAGTGTTGGTGACAACAAACATATGTGGGGATATTACATGGATCCTTTTTCAAGCACAAGTGACCACACACGTGAGTGAATATGTAATATACACTCCATAGAAACACACCCCTCACATATTACTATTCCATTAACCCTTTTTAAAAGTGACTGCAGTGCTTAATATTAATCCCATCAACCCTAAGTGCATAGTTCATAAAAAATACATATATAGTATTAAAAATCACACACATCAGTATATTCCATAAAACGTACTAAACACCTGTGTTCTGTTCTATCATTAAAAACCAAATCCATGGACACTAAACGCTCTAGTTTAACCTAACAATGTTCACATTTAAAAGGTCATCTAAACATGCTCACTAAAAAACAATCCCATTAAAACTACTTCATTTATATACCAATATCCTATTGTGGACACATCAAAAACGGTTTCACTGACCAACTGTTGTTCAGACCTTAAGTGACATATTATCGAATCTCTTCATCCACTTTGCCTCACTCCTTGTAGTAAATTTTGCATATCTCGCCCTCGCACATGATGCATTGGTATTTTATACCCGTTCATGGGTAACGCACATTCAGGGAGATTCAATAAAAGTTCTTATTGTTAAAAATGGTGCTAATTTTGCCCCAACCAATCAGATCTATTGTAACATTTGAAAGCTAACATCTGATTGGTTGGGGCAAAATTAGCACCATTTTAAACAATAAGACTCTTTATTGAATAACCCCCATTATCTCCTACTAATACTTCAACAATTACAGTTCAAACAGGGGTAAGTCCCTTTCGCTTACTTTTTATCTGGGGAGTATTAATAAATCAGTGTGTGGCCCACTATTTCTTTATTCTGCTTCCCTACGATGACTTGAATATATGGCCATACTTATTATCCGTCTTAACTTGGCCAATACTTTCTAAGTTTCGCTGCAATCATGTCGCTTTGATCTACGTACTGACAAAACACCATTTTTATCTTTCTTTACTTTCACTTTTTCTGTTCAATACATCTCTCCATAAGCTGAAAGATGTAAGACTAACCTAATTCTGCCGGATGTTCTGTTACCCCTGTGCTTCCTGTTTCCTTCTGGTAAGCAGCTGGCAGTCATGGATGTGACAGTGGACATTACAGCCAATGACTGAATGCTTTCCCCTAGCTATCTCCTCTAAGATGTGTGAGACTTGTAAAAGAGCTTGGAGAGCAGGCCGAAAAACTAATGAGAGGCAATGGAAGGGGAGAAGAACAGCTGCAAAAGTTAGTCCTACACTCTCAACTTTCTAAAATTGTAGTTTGGGTATGGGGGTGATTTACTTATAATTTTTGATTTGAGGGGTCAACATGCCCTTTAAAGTATAGAAAGGAAGGATCTGCCATTTTTGGAAAAAAATCACATGTCAAATGTTAATTTTAAGGAGAACGTAAGGCAAAATATAAAACCTTTACTGAAGATTAGACAAGCAATTCAGACACCCTAGGTCGCTGTTTATTCTTCTGAAAGCTCAGCTATTTTGGAGCTTGAATCGCCGCATTATTTTCTGTAAAAGTTTGTGTTTACATTTGTTCCCCTTTAAACGTTAAATCTCCTCTGCAGCACAGATAAGATCGAGGGCGCGTTCTGTTACGAATAGGAAAAATAAAAAACCTTTGAGAAGAAAAGAGGTGAGAAATGGTGAATCAGCCGACAGTAGTTCTCAATGATTCATTTAAAGTGCCCTTTAAAAATAATACTGTGGATCTAGGACCGAATGAGGTAATTGAGTCAGCCATGACTGATTGACAGCTCTATTTAAGAGGTGTAAAATTTGCCTGGCGTCTAATTTCGTTAACCAATCAAATGTTACCTTTTTGCCAGTCTATTACAGGTAGAAAACATTTAATAGCATTTGATTGGTTTCTGCAAAATATGCACCTCCTATTGATTAAACCCCTAAATATGCAAATCTTCTTGCTGCCCAAATCCTCCTTTGCTTACGTGTACATCATACAACATCCTCCAACTGTACTTTACGAGATCATGTACTGCTTTGATTGGCCACTGAGATATAGAAGGATTTTTAAATGCAGAGCGTACAATGACTTCCATATGATGGGCGTATGTGAAATTCGATTTATATATGTAGATACAGGGCAAAGCCAAATGAACATCTGTCCTTATCCTCAGATTATCATTTTGTGACCCGGGAAGACATGCAGCAGAAAATAGACATGGGGTTATAGACATGCCGTGTTTTCTGGGAACATGTATGGGACCAGGTAGGTTTCTGGTAAAAAGTGTTGTAATCAAGAGAACTTCGAATGTGTTTAAAGAAATGGAGATGATTCCCACTAAGGAGTGGTCGCTGGAACAAAGCACTGTGGTCATGGCAAAATTAGCCATGGGCGAAAATGAGGGTCAACATCCAATATTTTGGGCCGATCGTCGGTTGGTTGGCCCTGTAATATGGATGGTGTGTCCCTCAGCCTTAGGTTAGGTCTCAGGATTTGTTTTTCCTAATGCCAGCTTAGAACATTATCGGGGAGATCAATAAAAGTTTTTAGCCTTAAAAATGGTGCTAATTTTGCCCAACCAATCAGATCTTATTTAACATTTGAAAGCAACATCTGATTGGTTGAGGCAAATTAGCACCATTTTTAACGGTAAGAACTTTTTGGAATCTCCTGAATGTCCATCCAAGGCAAAAAAGAAAGATGTTCAAATTGACTTACTAACTGGCCAGATGGAATTGGCACATCCTTCAATAAGAATTTTTCTGGAAAGAAATGGATGTTCCCATAATCCTCTGTCCCTTTACGCATCTCCCTTTAAAGATGGATTCCTGCTTTAGCTAGTAGTCTAACAGGAAGCTATTTTGTGTTAAATGAAGTATCCAGCTGATATATGTTGTAAATGTGTATACACACAGGCGAATTTACCTTTAACTATAAGCTCCAAATACTGAATAACTTTGGACCTCTGTATTCTCTTTTTTTTTTGTGCATGGTCTGCAAAACCCACCTCAAAAGGTTGCAGGCATGTAGAATAGCAGTAAATACCCAAAAATAAAAGGGGAAGGGCACAGTGAAAAAGTGACTGAACTGTCTGCTGTTAGGTAAGATTTCACTGATTGTAAAGACGAAGAGCAGTGATGACACAATAAACAATGGGGAGAGATGATGTAATTGTAACCCCTGTGGAGATAAACATTATAGAGGGAAAGCTGTGTGTTTGATGTAAGGCCAAGGATTTAGTGTACAAGGGAACGGAGGGGGATATGTGAACTGCACCAAATCTTTGAAGGGACAAAAAGTATTTTTCTATCAGGATATTGGATGTCAGTGATGGCGTTGAAATGGTTTTGAAGGGAGTGAAATGGTGCAGGAGAGTGTGTTAACAAAAGGTTGTAATATATGTTGGAAGGCCCTACCTGAGAAAGGGGCAGGTGGCTCCCTGAAAGATTGTTGTTATTTGCTCAATAAACATTAAAACACTGATATGTGTGCTCCTCTGATCTTCTTGTGGTTGGACTGTAGGTAGGTTTTGAGGATTGCACCTATTGAAGATTGGTAATTGCCAGCATTGGTGTGCTAGAGTTAGCTGAGATCTGACCATGGTTAATGTGAAAGGATGAAGGTCGGAATGTGTGTTAGTAGGTGATGAGCAGAGCAGGATTTCCAACATGGAAGAGGCTTCAGTAAATGGTTTTATTAGGCTGAGTCTAGTGGGAAGATGACAGTATAAGAGATAAATATCTTTGTTGACTGTACTGCAGAGACAGTGGAGTGAAAAGAATTAATTTTGTGAACTGGAACAACCCATAGTCATGAAGGGTTCTACCGGGACTTTCATTCACATCGATTCACCTTTAAAGGAATTGTCATGTTTGTCTGCATAATTCACTACCTTCTCATAAAATATGAGACCACCCAAGAAGATACAATTAGAAGTATACCAGTTACTAAGAAAATGGTAACCCTCCAACATCACCCTTTAATAGTTACTCTTTATAGAAACACATACCCCCAACATCACCCCTTTAATAGTTATCTCATAGAAACACATGCCGCCTCCACATCACCCCTTTAATAGTTACACTATTAAAACACATACCCTCCAGCATCACCCCATTTAATAGGTAACTCTTATAGAAACACATACCCCCAACATCACCCTTTAATAGTTACTCTATAGAACACATACCCTCCAGCATCACCCCTTTAATAGTTACTCTATAGAAAACACATACCCTCCAGCATCACCCCTTTATAGTTACTCTTATAGAAAACACTACCCTCCAGCATCACCCCTTTAATAGTTACTCTATAGAAACACTACCCTCCAGCTCACCCCTTAATAGTATCTATAGAAACACACCCTCCAGCATCAACCCTTTAATAGTTAACTCTTACAGAAAACACTACCCTCCAGCACACCCCTTTATAATACTCTTATAGAAACACTTGCCCTCCAACATTACCCCTTTAATACTTACTCTTACAGAAACACATACCCTCCAACATCAACCCTTTAATAGTTACTCTTATAGAACCACATGCCCTCCAACATGACCCCTAATAGTTACTCTTATAGAAACACATGCCCTCCAACATGACCCTTTAATACTTACCCTTACAGAAACACATACCCTCCAACATCACCCCTTTAATAGTTATCTTATAGAAAACACCACATGCCCTCCAACATCACCCCTTTAATAGTTACTTTATAGAAACACATGCCCTCCAGCATCACCCTTTTAATTGTTACTCTATAGAAACACATCCCTCCAACATCACCCTTTAATAGTTACTCTTATGAGAAACACATACACTCCAACATCACCCCTTTAATAGTTACTCTTACAGAAACACATACCCTCCAACATCACCCCTTTAATAGTTACTCTTTTACAGAAACACATACACATACCCTCCAGCATCACCCCATTTTAATAGTAACTCTTATAGAAACACATACCCTCCAGCATCACATTTTAATAGTTTACCTCATAGAACGCATACCATCCAACATCACCCCTTTAATATTTACTCTTACAGAAACTTACTCTTGCAGAAACACATACCCTCAGCATCACCACAATTTTATTAGTAACTCTTATAGAAACACATGCCCTCCAACATTACCCCTTTAATACTTACTCTTACAGAAACAATACCCTCCAACATCACCCCTTTAATAGTTACTCTTATAGAAACACATGCCCTCCAACTCACCCCTTTAATACTTACTCTTACAGAAACACATGCCCTCAAATCACCCCTTTAATAGTTACTCTTATAGAAACACATGCCCTCCAACATGACCCTTTAATACTTACCCTTACATAAACACATACCCTCCAACATCACCCCTTTAATAGTTACTCTTATAGAAACACATGCCTCCAACATGACCCCTTTAATACTTACTCTTACAGAAACACATACCCTCCAACATCACCCCTTTAAGTTACCTTATAGAAACACATGCGCCCCAACATGACCCCTTTCATACTACTCTTTACTTAGAAAAAAAAAATAAAAAAAAAAAAAAAAAAAACACATGCCCTCCAACATCACCCCTTTAATATGTACTCTTAAGAACTACTCTTACAGAAACACATACCCTTCAGAATCCCCCTTTAATAGTAACTCTTATAGAAACACACCCTCTAGCATCACCCCTTTAATAGTTACTTTTACAGAAACACATACCCTCCAGCATCACCCCATTTTATTAGTAACTCTTATAGAAACACATGCCCTCCAACATACCCTTACTTAATAGTTTTACTCTTATAGAAACACATGCCCTCCAACATGACCCCTTTAATAGTTACTCTTATAGAAACACATGCCCTCAACATACCCCTTTAATAGTTACTCTTATAGAAACACATGCCTCCAACAGCACCCTTTAATAGTACTCTTATAGAAACACATGCCCTCCACATCACCCTTTAAAGTGTACTCTTATAGAAACACATCTAAACATCACCCCTTTAATGAGTACTCTTATAGAAACAATACCCTCCAACATCACCCCTTTAAGAGTTACTCTTATAGAAACACTACCCTCCAACATACCCCCTTTATAGTTACTCTTAAGAAACAACAACATATCCCTCCAGCATCACCCCATTTAGTACTATTATAGAAACCATACCTCCAGCACCTTTTAATAGTTACTCTCATAGAAACGCATCATACCACTCCAACATCACCACCTTTAATATTTTACTCTTACAGCAACTTACTCTTGCAGAAACACATACCCTCAGCATCACCCCATTTATTAGTAACTCTATAGAAACACATGCCCTCCAACATACCCCTTTAATAATTACTTACAGAAACACATACCTCCAACATCACCCCTTAATAGTTACTCTTAGAGAAAACCACATGCCTCCAACATGACCCCTTTAATACTTACTCTTACAGAAACACATACCCTCCAACATCACCCCTTTAAGTTACTCTTATAGAAACACATGCCCTCCAACATGACCCCTTTAATACTTACTCTTACAGAAACACATGCCCTTTAATAGTTACTCTTATGGAAACACATGCCTCCCACATGACCCTTTATACTTACCCTTACATAAACACATACCCTCCAAATCACCCCTTTAATAGTTACTTTATAGAAACACATGCCTCCCACATGACCCCTTTTATACTTACTCTTACAGAAACACATGCCCTCCAACATCACCCCTTTAATAGTTACCCTTATAGAAAACACATGACCCTCCACAGACCCCTAATATACTCTTACAAAACACATACCCTCCAACATCACCCCTTTAATAGTTCTCTTATAGAAACACATGCCGTCCACATGACCTTAATACTATCTTAAGAAACACATCCCTCCAATTCACCCCTTTAATACTTACTCTTACAGAAACCATACCTCCAACATCACCCCATTAAATTACTTTACAGAAACTTACTTTACAGAAAACATACCCTTAGCATCACCCCATTTTAGTGTAATTTATAGAAACGATACCGTCCAACATCACCTTTAATGCTTACTCTTACAGAACACATACCCTCCAACATCACCCCTTTAATAGTTACTGTTAAAAAACACATACCCTCCAACATCACCCCATTTTAATAGTTACACTTAAAATACAACCTACTCTCCAACATCAACTTTTAAATGGCATTTTGAGAAATGCCCAGAGCTGTGCTAAGATCAGGATCTCACTGCATAATCTAGTAGTAGATTAAAGGAATGATGTTGCAGGGTATGTGTATCTATAAGTAAGTAATTATTAAAGGGCATGTCTAGTGAAAAAAAATTACTTTATCTAGAAATGTAGATTCCCCCCAACCTAGGTTTCACATTATTATAAGTTGCCAATATTCCTCTGAAGGGACTTCCAGAACTGGTCCCTCGCCACATAGACGATACCTCCTGACCGTTCAGCAAAAAAAGGAGCAGTGGGCTTCTGCGCTGACAGACGCTCTACTTCCTGGTTGCAGCTGTCGGCGATTGGGCATGATGTCAAGTCACACTTTACTGACAGCCGCAACCAGAAAGTGGAACGGCTGTCAGAAGCAGAGGAGGAGCGTCGAGGGTCGGGGTAGGTAAGGAACTTCAGGGGAATATTTGGAAATGATAATAATGCGAAACCGGGTTGAGGGGGTCCTTTCCATTTCTAGCTAAAGTTATGTTTTTCATCTGCACATGCCCTTTATAGTTAAGCTGGGTACACAATAAGGTAAGCCACACCAATGCGCTTTTTTGCGTTTGCGCATTAATTTTTCCGATCATTGAAATTGCAGCAACACACCAAAAAACGCGGCGTTGTGGGTGCGATGTGATTGCGTTTTGCCTTCCGCATTTTTATCGCATTGATGCGGTTTTCTATATTAATGAAGAAAGCGCAAACGCAACAAAATCGCACATGAAATTGCATGCGATTCCGTGTTGCGATTCGTTTCCGGCGCGTGTGGCCGTGCCCTTAAAACATTTTTGAAAGATGACAGACAGGATCTTGCAGATTGTTTGGTGCCCCGGCACTCGTTCAAAAAAGCACATAGTACCGATAAAGCCTCGATACTGTCGGATCCGATGGTATCGGGGTTTTTAGGTACTGTGTGTACCCAGCTTTACACTTCTAGTACAACATACCTTGCAACATCATTCCTTTAATAGTACACTTATAGAAACAACAAGGTTCTGCAGGTGGAAGATAATGTAGTGAACCTGATCTTAGCACAGCTCTGGGCATTTCTCAATAGTGTCCCATTTAAAGGAGAATGCTGAGGAAGAAAAGGGGTGGCTTTTCGGTTGGTCCACTTTGCAGCTGTAATGCAAGCTGGGTCATTCTATACATGCTGTTGTTGTAAATGTAAAAATTCTGGTTATATTGGGTCAGTAAGATGGCTGAATTAAAATATTCACAACTGAACGTAACACGGTGATTTGGTTCTTTTGAACAAACACCACAGCTGTGATTGGGCGGTAATTGGCTGCACACGTTGTTAGGACTGTCTACTTATTAACAAAACATGTCATACCATGTTAGATGTTCTCCTCCGGTAGTAGAGTCTTTCCATTGAAACTATTGTGCTTCTATTGAAACACATTTCCAACACTGTGACAGACTTCCCTCTTAGCAATTAGACAAACCCAAGGAAGAAGGTTAAACTGAAGTGATGATAAATTTTCCTTTCAGTAAGTATATAAGAATAGCACGATAATTGAGGTACACACTAAAAATACAAAATACATAAACTACTACAGAGCCAGACCCTATTTCAACCATTGGTATGGTCAAATGGCAGCTTAAACCACAACCCCGTGTCTGCTCCATGTGAAAGGAAGTAACAAAAAAAGTCTGTCTGCTACACAGATGATGTGTAATGTAAGGATATACACCAGGTCTATATACCACCTGCCAGACGCAGGTGGTGTCAAGTGAGTAATAAGAGACAAGACAAGTCCTGATCTCTATGGCTTAGAGGAGAGAAAGTGTGCGTGTGTGCTTGGAGAAATGTGACTGGAACACAAGATCCTGTTATAAGATCCGGTTACCACCTCTTGGGTAGAGGCAGATATTGGACAATTTCCTTATTGGATACACCTGCGTAGGTAACAGATAGGTGTACAGCAAAGGTACAAGGACAAAAAAATACAGTTCTGTCAATATTCAAAGTGGTGCACCATAGACAGGGACACCCCTGAGTTATGAAATGTTATTGGGGAACCTGTTTGTGGTCTGGCAAAGAAGACAGTGCACATAGAGAACCCACATGTGTGCATGCTACCACAAATCCATAAAGCAGTGATCTGGTACAAATTGGTGGCAGCGGTGTGCTGGTCAATACCATTTATTCTCCCGTTTTTCTTATTTGTTCTCTGTATTAAGCTATGGAGGCTGTAATGATAGTATTGATTAAATACTCCTGTCCTTGTACCGGCAGATTGAAATTCCCCAATTAGACTCAGGGCTCTACCAGGTCCAATTGCCAAACCTATTTTTAAACCTGACCCATTTTATAGTGGTAACTAGGGAGTGGACTGATTGGCTAGAACAATTTGAATGGCAGCCACATAATTGGTTGGGGGAAGGTGCTCGCTTGCAAGTCTTAGCCCTTGTAGTGGTAAAGCCAGGCAGGTATACAAGGATTTTACTAGTAATACTGAAATATAAAGCGGTTATCAGTTGTTAAAAATGGCTCCTGAGCTCATTTTTTTTCAATTAGATTCGATAAAAGAGTTATAAAGGATAAATCCATTTCTTTAGGCAAACTCGGAATGAGAAATGTTGTTTATACGTTAGATTATTAGGGCCATGCTATTACAATAACATGAGCTGTGAGGTACTTCTGTATAAATATATGCAGGTTACCCATCACCACTTGCCTGTGGTGGAATACAATAAGTATTAATTATAGCATGTTTAGTTTCAACCCACACAGTGAGCGGATTGCCTAGGCCTACTCTCAGACTGCAAGATTATCCTATTTGGTTCCTCTGGAAGCTGGTGACTGAGTAACAGTTTAAAATATCCCTGTGTAAAGGTTCTATCCACACAATATAAAGAAAAACATCATGGAATCTTTTATAGGACCAGGAAAACTCAAAATTAAAACCTATCTTCTAGGATTCTTGCAATATCCCACTGTTTGATATCTTTAGATAACCCACACAATTCAGTTAGTAATGCTGACTGTCTTATGGTCTGCAGGACTGGCAATGTCCATTAGATTCAAGGCTATAGGCCTGGGTGCCTAATGATGTGTAGAGAGTACTGGCAAGGTAACTTCCAATAGAAGATTCCACGGAATCTATTGTAGTTCCGAAAATTCGGTAAATCTGAATTTTCAATTTTTCCAATAGAAATTTTTCGGTTGGAATTTTTGAAGTTCGAGTTTCAGCGGGGGTGGGTGGAATTTTAGGAAACTGTTTTTAGATTTTAACTTAAAGGCATGTCACCCCAAAACTTATAACAAAAGTGCATTTTCAAAGTGACAGCCTTTAAACTAAAAAATTCAGTTGCATTATTATTTTGCTTAATATGTTCTTGCAATTGCGGAAGTACTCATTACAGCCACTGTAATATTGCGTAATCTGTAGGAGAACGGACACACGTTGTCCGTTTGATATAAAATAAAAGTCGACGTGTGACCTCATATGACCTGCAGTAGCCAGAGTGTGATGTATAGTGATGTCATTTGAGTCAGTTTTCTTCCCACAGTAAATCAGACAGTACAGGCATATCCAGCCAGGAATCAGATTGCATATTGGACATTGACATGAGCGAGGGTCAAGAGCATCAAGAAGACAGATCTGAACCCCCATTTACATCTCCATACATCCGCCATCAATTGAAAGTTTAGTAAGTTCTCTACTATTAATCATCGATTACAGTAAAGTGTGGATTGCTTTTGTACATTTCTGTTTATAGGGGGAAATAAACTTTCTTTTCTGTTCTTCCGTAATACTCGAGTATAAGTATAAAGTCGATGGTACCTATTTTTAGGTCCAAGAAAAAGGGGAAAGTAATGGGGAAAACCCCAACCCCCAGAAACACCTTAACTTGCAGACTACCTGCAGAGGCACTCATATGGCATTACTACTAGGAAATGAATGTCCCCCACAACTCCTGGGGATTTAGGAATCAGTACATACGTGCTAATGAAGTCACCCAATCAATTAAGATCATGATAAAACTAAACCTTTATTATAAATGTTAAAACTAAAAACTTCCCAAATATCACAAATGTAACACTAAAATCAGTATACAATATTCATTATAACTGCCTGCATTCAGCGTCCATAGGTGCTGGAAATTTATTAAACTGGTGTCCAGGTAAATGGCGGCGAATAAGCGGTAATGGTAGTGGCAATAGAAAAATATAAGTAAGCGATCAACTAGTAGCAGATGAGAGGGTAAAGCAGGCAAAAGCACAAAGATGAAGTGATGCATAGTGAATGGGCCTTCGTGTCAACCACCGTTCATCCACGGGGGTCGGGTAACCCCTGCCGAAAAGCAAGAAAGCCATGCCAGGATATAAATTGACAGAGCTGTGGTCGCGTTGGTGCTAGCGAGGTGAGCGGCGTGGTATGAAGCCACTGCTTTATTGGTATTAGCCATCTAGGAGCGGGTATTCCATCTGTTATCAGATAAGTCAGATGTAGTGCTGGGAAAATGGAGGAGACATCTAGGATTGTGGAGATCCGATATCTATCCACTTCATCACTGTGACTAACTCTGTCAATTTATATCCTGGCATGGCTTTTTTTGCTTTTCAGGCAGGATTACCCCGACCCCCCGTGGATTGAACGGTGGTTGCACGGAAGGCCCATTCACTATGCATTCATTATTTGTGCTTTTTTGCCATGTTATACCCTCTCATGCTGATAAGTTGATCGCTTACTTATATTTATCATTGCCACTAACCATTACCGCTATTCATGTTCCGCCATTACCTGGACACCAGTTTAATAAATTCCAGAACCTAGGGACGCCTAGGATGCAGGCAGTTTAATGAATATTGTATACTGAATTTAGGGTACATGGTGATATTGGGAAGTGTTTTAGTTTACTTTTAAATAAAGGTTTAGTTTTTATCATGATCTTAATTGATTGGGTGACTTCATTAGCACGTATGTACTGATTCCTAAATCCCCAGGAGTTGTGGGGACATTCATTCCTAGTAGTATGCCATATGAGTGCCTCTGCAGGTAGTCTGCAGAGTTAAGTGGGTTTCTGGGGGTTGGGGTTTTCCCCATTACTTTCCCCTTTTTCTGGACTAGTATACTGTTTGTATTACCCACCGCACCACCACATATTTAGTGGTATTTTGGCGTTGTTAGGTTATTATTCTATACCCATTTTATATATATATGAGGTACCTATTTTTACCTGAAAAATTTGTAAAAACTGATTGATCAAGGAATAGTCGGAGGTAGAATTATGACCACTACTGCCTTTGATCTGTGTTGTTTTAGCTTAGTTGCCCTTTAAATGAACAGCAGAATTCCCATACATGAATCCCATACAGTAATAGCCAAATCCAGTACCAGTAAACTCCAATTCCTTGGCATTCAGAGGTTGGAAAACTAAAACCCCCAGCATGCTTGTTGCTGGGAGTTATCAGTTTCTAAACATGTGGAGTGGCAAGGTTCAGTAAACTTTAATTAAGCTTACCATCATTTACAATTCTCCGGACCCATATGTAAAGGGCCCTCTGACCCCCATATAGTAAGAGCCCTCTGACCCCATATAGTAAAGGGCCCTCTGACCCCATATATGTAAGGACTCTCTGACCCCATATAGTAAAGGGCCCTCTGACCCCAATATAGTAAAGGACCCTTGACCCCCATATAGTAAAGGACCTCTGTTCCCATATAGTAAAGGCCCTCTGAACCCAATAGTAAAGGCCCTCTGACCCCTATATAGTAAAAGGACTCTCTGATCCCAATAGTTAAAAATGTCACCTGAGAGTTGTAGTTCAAGCGTCATTTGCCACTGAACTAGCAGCTGTTTTTGGCCAAACTGAGGAGAGACCCATCAGATTTACAGCATCAGATTGAGCAGTAACAGTGCTGAGTGGAGTCCAGCAGCCGACGAGCAGGAAGCAGGAGTTGTAAAGGCAGATCAGCTCCTGTAACTTCTATGCAGGTTAACACAGCGCCACCTACTGATTACGCAATTGCAGAATTTGGATCTAAATTAGGACTTGACCCGAGTATAGTCGAGGTTAGGTTTCAGGCTAATTTAAAGCCTGAAAAATTCGACTTATACTCGAGTATATACGGTACTTATAATTTACTAGAATGTGTTCACCTTTCTTTTTTCTTTTTTTTTCAATTGATTCCCTATAAATTAAACAAACATCTCCTTGTGATCTCGATCCTTATGCTTTAATTTTAAAACCTTGAAGGATTCTTTATTTCAGAACGCACATCCAGTGTGTCTGTCCTAAACTCAGAACAAATCTCAGAATATTATGTTTATTTCTCATTTATTTCCCAGTTCCCAGTGAGATCAGGAAGAGGTTCAGCATAGAGGGGGAGGGCTAGATGTGGATTTGTATCTTGTCTGCAACCAATCAGGAACCCTAGATAATTTCTCCTTAATGTTGCTGATTTGATTTTGATTACCCAGTTAGAAACATTTAGGATAGCGATTCTGTAATCCCGTTAATTTCAAAAATCATAACATTAAACTTAACTAAATATATATTTGACCTTACTGATTTTTTTTTTTTTTAATAAAGAGATTAATGCAATAAAAGGAAGAACTCCGATTCTGGGGCTTATTTAACAAGAGGTGCCAAATTCTGCCTGTGCTGTTAATTTGCAGCAACCAATCGGATATTATCAAATGTTTTCTAACGGTTTTAGACCAGTAACAAAGTCATTTTTGGTTGGTTGCTCAGGCAAATGTTTTCACCTCTTATTAAATAGGTCTGATTGTGTTTCTGTGTTGCCAGAGAGCACATGGGTGTGTGTAAGGCTTCCCTTATCTTTATAACTTAATGTACATTACACAGAAAAGATGCTATGTATGTGCACAGATAAGATAACCTTTCACGCCAATGTGTTATTACATTGTGTCTCTTGTCGTTGTGGTTGAGCTTCCCTGTTTGGTTTCTTTGGAGGTTCTGTCTGTTTATGTCTGTCTGTCTATCGGTATGCATATTTGTTATTAAAAATTCAGGGAGATTCAATAAAAGTTCTTATCGTTAAAAATTGTGCTAATTTGCCCAACAATCAGTTGTTACTTTCAGATATGAAATAAGATTTGATTGGTTGGGGGGAAAATAGCACCATTTTAAACGATAAGAACTTTATTGATCTCCCTGAAAGTTTGCCCCTTGTCTGAAACTGGTGTTGGTTTCCAACAGGAAAAACGATTACGGGAGAGGAAAACAGAGTCTGAGGAAGTTTACAGAGAGACTGAAAGCAGCGAGAGATGGATATGGAAATTAGTAGGTATTCTGCGTGTAGCATGTAACTAAGTTTGGTAATTCCCTATCCTTTGTGGTTTCCAGTAAATATAGTCTCTAAGGAAAATGTAATGCTACTATAAACAAAAGGGGGTGAACCTACTATTAAATAGCATGCACCCCCTAAAACAAAAAACAAGTCAATTGTCAGTCACCTGCAACCAACTGATATATTGCACTTTATTACCTGTATTACTAACCAGAGATTAGTATTGTTCCCATTGGCAGAATAAACTGGCTCCTCCCTCCATACAGTCAAAAAGGCTTTGACAACTGACATCACAGCCAATGATTAACTGCGTTTTTACCTGCTGCCTTCTCTGCACTGCTCAGCTTCTAAAAAGCTCAATAAACAGGGAGAAGGGCTGATACCGTTGCAGAAAGAAGTATAAACTATCATAAATATCTGGTTACCGTAAATGTTAATAAACTGGTAAAAAAGCAGTTGGGTTTGCAGATAGCTGCAATCACACGGGTCAGTTTTTCTTTTCAGCTGTTTTAATAAAAGCATGACCCAATTGTTCCTTCCGTGGTACAATTTTGGGAATATTGGAAAGCTATTAAACAAAATCTGATTGGACCTTTCACAGTGAAATCCACTGAAGGTGTAATGATTGGACTGATCGTGAAGTATCAATCCACTGCGCTATTGTGCGGCCATCTAACAATGTGTGGGGCTTTTTTGAGTTTTATTTAGTTCTGAATTGATCAAGATGAATACAGCTGTGCCCCTGTGTAATCAATATAGTTCATACATTACAAGCTTAGAGAGACTGGAATTGGTAATGAAAGGTCACGCAAAATATCGTCTCTATATGTACCCCAGCTGCAAATGTGTAAATGTGGTTATTAAAACGTTTCCTTCTGGATCACACAGTCAGTGGGGATATTGTTCCTTTTGAACTCGGCTATAAGGGTACATCATAAATAATGTGAAAGGCTTTGATCAGGATCTCGTACACATTAACGTGCTGCAACAAAACCATTACCTTATCATTGCCATGTCTTCGTATGTGCTGTGCTGGAACATAATGGAAAGGATAGATTTCTGCTTTAAGACACATTGATGTTGTTCCCTTGTAGTTCTTTAAAATAAACAGGACAGGTGGAAAGGTGCTAGACCAAGAGCAAGCCTACTATAATATAGAGACAACCTATCTGCAGTACTTCCTGGGAAAACAGAAAGGGGAATAACTGGAGCTTGTGAACATCTTACTGTTTCATTAAATAGCAATCACCATTAATAGAAAACTGGGGGACTTGTCAGTCTCTGCCCACAATCACAAACTGCTTATTACATGTTTTGTAATGGATATGTAAGGATAAGTTCACTTTGGTTTGGCATAGGGATCTGGCCTCCTCCTTCTGCTCAATGAGCTTTTAATTAGCATTAAAGTGCAAAAATATATCTATATAGTTATATATGGCGGGGCAGCACGGTGGCTCAGTGGTTAGCACTGATGCCTTGCAGGTCCTGAGTTCGATTCCATCTGGACACATCTGCAAGGAGTTGTATGTTCTGTCTCGTGT
The DNA here is from genome assembly GCA_019447015.1 of Hymenochirus boettgeri. Lineage (NCBI taxonomy): Eukaryota > Metazoa > Chordata > Amphibia > Anura > Pipidae > Hymenochirus > Hymenochirus boettgeri. The sequence continues at coordinate 19,577 of JAACNH010002959.1, forward strand.
CTGCTGGGTTTCCCGTGGGCACTCGGTTATCCCCACAATCATAAAGACATACTGATAGGTTGTATGTGTTACATAGAAAGTGATAGATTGAAGCTCTTCGGGGCAGGGCCTAATGTGTATTATTGTAAATAATGGTAAGCTAAGCGCTGCAGAATATGTAGCGCTATATAAGAAATTAAATGCATACACACCACACATAATATATTGGGGAAAGTAAACTGACAAGGGTAGACATGCCCTTTAACGTTGTGTTTAGTTAGTGTTCCATGGTTATATTACAATGAACAATCTGGATGATCCCTGGTTAACCTCACCATTATCTTTACTCCATAAGGTAAGGACTGGACTGTTTGACATCATATTTTCATGATGATTTGGAAGTGGCATATGGTCAACTTAAGAAGAACTGTGGCCGATTGTAAGTCTACAGGACACTATTGTTAATTAATAAATAATAAACTAGATAAATGTCCATGTAAACACAAACATGACCTCCATCACATTAAATGTGTTTTATCCAATATTAAAAGGTAAGTCCCTCTATTCTCAGTATTTAACAAGTCTAGATCCGTTTATATACCCCTAAGTTACATTCATGTCAGCAGCCACAGATTGAGGGCCGAAAATCCGCTTCATCGCCAGTCATATGTGTGACTGCCGGACGAGACTTTAGTCTGTCTTCAAACCGCTGCTGCTGCCCAACAAAAATCGTAGTGTGGTATGGGCCTTGAGGATCCATCATTTTTTAAACGCGTGTGGCCAGGTACTGGTAGAATTCAATGTAAAATATCTTCTTTCACCCCCACATACAGCACAAATTTAAAATACCTGTGGAGAGTCGTTTGTATCTTTTAAAACATTGCTGCCAACTACCGATATCGTCCGTTATTGTCATTTACAACCATGTTTGTAATTTACATCCGTCGTATTTTTCAACTGTGTTAGTTTATTCCTGCAGCAACCAATCGGATTTAGCTCTTACAGGTTTACTACAGATAGGATTAACGCTGATGGTTGTTTGCAGAGAATAGCAATGGAACTTTGCACCTATTATTAAACATCCTATTAATAAAACAATATATAGACAGACACACATGCAAAGACACACATGACACAATCCCGATATTAGTGCAATTGGAAGGGGGTAACCATTTATTTCATTGTATAGAGTGTAGAGCAGCTGGATATCTTTATGGATAGTAGAAAATAAATAGAGAACCATTGGTGTCCAGAAGCTATTGGAGCGAATCAGATTGTTAGGCAGTTTCTGCAGTTTATGATTTTGTGCGGTTATTTACCATTTTCTACAAGCCTGGTAGCCCATAGACCATTCAGGGACACAGCTAGTGCAGCTTCAGCCCCTAGATATTAACGTAAATGCTGCCGTTTTGGTGCCTGCAGCATCTAGGTCTACAGGGCAGTGAAACATTCCGCAATAAGGTTATTGAAAATCCGACAGACGTCTCCATTAAATGAAGGAGCAGGTTCCAGATGGGCAACTTTCTGCAGATTAACATAGGGAAACCTCTTGTTAACTGAGCCTGATTATTTTTACTCTTGATAAACATCCTAAAGAGTATCAGGTGCACAAAACTGTTTCAGTTGGTCTGAGTGCCCTCACCCTTACTTGGTTGATGATCCAGCCAATTAAAATGTTCGGTCTGCATAAGTGCGTGTTTCCATTGGTTAGATTATTATAGAACTGAGGGGTGTGCAGCAAGTCATGACTACACGAAATTGATATTTGATTGACCCTGCTTCGCTCCAATAGCGATAAATCATACCCATGTTACTGATAAAGCCTGGGACAATATGTTTTATCGGAAAAACAAAGATCGAGCAGGTGGAAAATTTTCACGACCCCATCTTCAAGTCCCCGTCTCTCCGCAGGTTTCATGGGAAAATCTCCAGAAAGATCGGTAGTACACTGGTCTTCTAATCGGATCTCCAATCATTGTGGTAAACTGGAAATCCGATGGAAAAAATAGGTGCCCTGTATGGCTAGATGGCTTCATAGGGTGTTCATTAGGTGAAAGAATAATGCACCATGGTCTGAGGGGGTCCAATTTTACGGTTAAACCATTGAAGCGTGATTATCCCACATGGTGCAAAATTGCTCCACGTTTAGCATTAGGTAGTAGCGGAATAGTGCAATCACACCAAAACGTTTATATTGGTTACTATGGGTTTAAAGCCACTGGAAGTAGTTGCCCCATTTTTAGTAAATTAGATCAATGGTTAGTAGGTGCGTAAATGAATGGACACTGACCATATTGTTCTATAGGTATGGTGTCAAATGCCAATCATTGCTGATGTGTATGTGCTTGGTTTTGTACCACCACACACCCTTGCAGGAGCAAGCTCGTCCAATCAGAGAGGGATCCTGACGGAACTGCACTCATAACTATTAACTCCACATATCTATAGCATTCCCCGGGCGAACTTATGGTACATCTACAGCACCAGTCCATGTAATGATTAAAGGCCTCAACTAGTATGGAAAATAAACGATTATCATATACATTCTCTTTCCATGCGAAAGTCCTAGTGATCTATAAATGTGGATGTCGTCGGTCCACAGCGATAACTAACATTTCCAGCATCCTTAGGGACAAGTGCTCGTCAAGATCAAAGTCTCAGGTGGAAAGCTTGTCAGACCTGTTTAAAGCAGCAAACATCCGTTATAAATGTGCTATAACGGAATCAGTCATTCATTCACAAGTCTTCCCAAAACTGTATTTTCTGGTATATTATGTCATTCGGATCAGCCAGAGACTCTATTTTATAGTAAAGTCCATACTACCCTTGTTAGGATAAAACACTCGCAGACCTTGCTATTACGTTCAATAGGTTTAGCCGTTATTTTTATTAATTTAAGTTATTGTGCTTTAGAATATTTTGAGATCAGTATGATTGCCAGGATTACAGTGTTCTGGCACCTGCTAAACTACAACTCCCAGCAATTGCCTTGGTAGCCGCCATTTAGGACCGTAATAGTAGTTTAGAACACATTTTCGTAAAGCACTGCACATGTTTAGGGATTTTTAGTTGCTTATCTTATTTTGGCTACTGTACAGTGTTGGGAGCTGAACGGCTAGTAGGCAAAACTGGACGTTTTTGTTCCCTGGCATTTTTTTTAACCCTCACTGGTTAGTTATATATATGTGACAGGTTGAGAACAGATTAATGGGATTAAAGTAACAGATACCATTTTTTTTAGAATAAAGGCTGCCATAACTTGTCGATTAGTAGACCAATCCACATTGGGATCCAACAGCACAGGCAAATACGTGGTTTATATCGGTGTCTGTGGGTGAAATGGTTTATATCGGTGTCTGTGGGTGAAATGGTTTATATCGGTGTCTGAGACACAATATAAACCATTTCACCCACAGACACCGATATAAACCATTTCATCCATAGACACAGATATAAACCATTTCATCCATAGACACAGATATAAACCATTTCACCCACAGACATTGATATAAACCATTTCACCCAGACACCGATATAAACCATTTCACCCACAGACACCGATATAAACCATTTCACCCACAGACACCGATATAAACCATTTCACCCACAGACACCGATATAAACCATTTTACCCAGACACAGATTTAAACCATTTCACCCAGACACCGATATAAACCATTTCATCCATAGACACAGATATAAACCATTTCACTTACAGACATTGATATAAACCATTTCACCCACAGACACCGATATAAACTATTTCATCCATAGACACAGATATAAACCATTTCACCAACACCGATATAACCATTCACCCACAGACACCGATATAAACCATTTCACCCACAGACACCGATATAAACCATTTCATCCATAGACACAGATATAAACCATTTCACCCACAGACACAGATATAAACCATTTCATCCATAGACACCGATATAAACCATTTCACCCACAGACATTGATATAAACCATTTCATCCAGACACAGATATAAACCATTTCACCCACAGACATTGATATAAACCATTTCATCCATAGACACAGATATAAACCATTTCACCCACAGACATTGATATAAACCATTTCACCCACAGACACCGATATAAACCATTCCTGCTATTAACATGGGAGATGTGGACCTCTATGAAATTTAGTCCTGAATGTTAGTCCTCCCCAGTAGCAATTGATAAGAACTGGGTGATGCAGTTGCCTTGCTGCTCTGTACAGGACACACAGCATTGGATCAGACCATGTTAGACGGTGATAAGACATGCCCTGTCCTATAACTGACAGTCTATCAGCTTCCAATGAGGACATTTATCCTGGGAGCTCAGCAGCAATTAGAGAGATTACCGGTATCTCATTATGTCTGTGGGTTTCATAGTAACATTCAACTTTTGATAAAAAACAAGAAAGCCCAAGGTTAGCATGAAGTCCGTTGGGAGTAAGGGCACCATACCCGCGCACATAAATCGCAGCGGCGAATCGCAATGCTCTGTGATTTGCGCGCGATTTGTGTTTGATTTGAAGCGCAGCCTCGCACATTAACTATACATTGGCATGCTACGCAAACCGACAGCGAAATGGCATTAGAACAGCCTACTGGGCCTTGCCCTAAGTGCATTAAGATTCTCTGCGCCATAGGTAATTGTGCCTGTCCCCACCTGATTGTGGAATGGGACCAGTTCAATTACCATACCACATGATCAGACACCAAATGTTTAGCCAAACAGAAGTGATTAGCCCCCAGAGAGTTTATCGGTTTTCATCTGAGAGGGTTCTGGCCAGCGCTAATTTAATATTGACTTTGGTCCGTTGGAAGAGTTTCTTGAACCAACATATATTAGTAAGCAGCATTTTAATAGATATATACAGAAACCAGCATTGCAGTTGTTTTTTTTATCTAATGGCCCCCACACGAGCACCAATCCCGTTCGTACGATATCGGCGTACACCGGGGGGGGGCGGGCCGGGGAGCGTCAAACTCCTGTCTAATAATGTAGGGTTAACGGTCACTGTTTTAGATCCCAAACTCCTGTCTAATAATGTAGGGTTAATGGTCACTGTTATAGATCTTAAACTCCTGTCTAATAATGTAGGGTTAATGGTCACTGTTTTATATCCCAAACTCCTGTCTAATAATGTAGGGTTAATGGTCCCTGTTTTATATCCCAAACTCCTGTCTAATAATGTAGGGTTAATGGTCCCTGTTTTAGATCTCAAACTCCTGTCTAATAATGTAGGGTTAATGGTCACTGTTTTAGATCTCAAACTCCTGTCTAATAATGTAGGGTTAATGTCACTGTTTTACATCCCAAACTCCTGTGTAGTAATGTAGAGGTTAATAGGTTATCTATAATCTATTCTATCTACTGTATTGGTCTGTGTCTATTTGAGTAAAAACTCCTGTATTCAGGTTAAATGATCATGTTGGCACTAAGCAATAAAAAGTGGATTTTGGCTTGCAGTTTGGGGACTTGGCCTCTTAAAGGTTCGCCATCACTGGTATAATCTTTCACATATGGATCATATAATATTATAAATATTCTCTACTTGCCATGATTATCATCACATCCCCTTTAATTTTGTTATAAAGATATTCATTAACGTTCTGTTTTACTGAGAAATCCACATTTGCTACATTATCATTAATGTTCTTTCAAAGTCAGAGTTGTGACATTGGCGGCGGATCTGACAGAATTTGCTGATTGTTGGTATCAAAAGACAGAATTTTTTTTTACTGGCCCCCATTACTACAGTAGAGTGAGCGATAACATCCAACCATGTATGGGCACATTGAATGATTGTTCTGTATAAAGAATATACAAAACTATACTGTGTACAGTATATAAAAAAAAAAATAATATATATATATAAATATAATGTGTATATATAATATATATATATGCCCATTGGTGCACAATGGAACACAGGATCTTATACACAGGGTCTTATACACAGGGTCTTTTACCCCGACCCCCGTGGATGAACGGTGGTTGCACGGAAGGCCCATTCACTTATGCATTCATTCATCTTTGTGCTTTTTGCCTGCTTATACCCTCTCATCTGCTACTAGTTGATCGCTTACTTATATTTTTCTATTGCCACTAACCATTACCGCTTATTCGCCGCCATTTACCTGGACACCAGTTTAATAAATTTCCAGCACCTAGGGACGCCTAGGATGCAGGCAGTTATAATGAATATTGTATACTGAATTTTAGGGTACATTGTGATATTTGGGAAGTGTTTTAGTTTTACATTTATAATAAAGGTTTAGTTTTTATCATGATCTTAATTGATTGGGTGACTTCATTAGCACGTATGTACTGATTCCTAAATCCCCAGGAGTTGTGGGGACATTCATTTCCTAGTAGTATGCCATATGAGTGCCTCTGCAGGTAGTCTGCAGAGTTAAGTGGGTTTCTGGGGGTTGGGGTTTTCCCCATTACTTTCCCCTTTTTCTTGGACTAAAAATAGGTACCTCGACTTATACTTATACTCGAGTATATACGGAAGAACAGAGAAAGTTTATTTCCCCTATAAAACAGAAATGTACAAAAGCAATAACACACTTTACTGTATCGATTATAATAGTGAGAGAACTTACTAAACTTTCAATTGATGGCGGATGTATGGAGATGTAAATGGGGTTCAGATCTGTCTTCTTGATGCTCTTGACCCCCTGCATGTCAATGTCCAATATGCAGATCTGATTCCTGGCTTGGACTGCCTGTACTGCTGATTTACTGTGGGAAGAAAATGACATCAAATGACATCAATGACATCACACTCTTGCTACTGCAGGTCATATGAGGTCACAGTCGACTTTTATTTTAGAATCAAACTGGACAACGTGTGTCCGTTCTCCGACAGATTACGCAATATTACAGTGGCTGTAATGAGTACTTCGCAATTGCAAGAAATATTAAGCAAAATTATAATGCAACATGAAGTTTTAGTTTAAAGGGCATGTCCACTTTGAAAATGCACTTTTAGTATAAGGTTTTGGGGGTGAACATGCCCTTTAAGTTAAAAATCTAAAAAGCAGTTTCCTAAAATTCCACCCACCCCCGCTGAAAACTCGAAACTTCAAAAATTCCAACCGAAAAAATTTCTATTGGAAAAATTGAAAATTCAGATTTAAACGAATTTTCGGAACTACAATAGATTCCGTGGAATCTCTATTGGAAGGTACCTTGCCAGTACATCTCTACACATCATTAGGCACCAGGCCTATAGACTTGAATCTAATGGACATTGCCAGTCCTGCAGAACCATAAGACAGTCAGCATTACTAACTGAATTGTGTGGGTTATCTAAAAGATAATCAAATACAGTGGGATATTGCAAGAGATCCTAGAAGATAGGTTTTAATTTTGAGTTTTCTGGTCCTATAAAAGATTCCATGATAGTTTTCTTTATATTGTGTGGATATAGAAACTTTACACAGGGATATTTTAAACTGTTACTCAGTCACCAGCTTCCAGAGGAACCAAATAGGATAATCTTGCAGGTCTGAGAGTAGGCCCAGGCAATCCTGCTAAACTGTGTGGTTGAAACTAAACATGCTAGGTTAATACTTATTAGTATTCACCACAGCAAGTGGTGATGGTACCTCATATATTATAACAGAAGGTACCTCACAGCATCATGTTATTGTAATAGCATTGCCCTAATAATCTAACGTATAAACAAACATTTCTCATTCCGAGTTTACCTAAAGAAATGGATTTATCCTTTATATACTCTTTTATACAGATCTAATTGAAAAAAAATAGCTACAGAGCAATTTTTAACAACTGATAACTGCTTTATATTTCAGTATTATAGTAAATCCTTGTTATACCTGCCTGGCTTTACCACTAAGCAAAGGGCTAAGGACTTGCAAGCGAGCACCTTCACCCAAACCATTAATAGTGGCTGCCAATTCAAATTGTTCTAGCCAATCAGTCCACTCCCTAGTTACCCTATAAAATGGGTCAGGTTTAAAAATAGGTTTGGCAATTGGACCTGGTAGAGCTACTGAGTCTAATTGGGGAATTTCATCTGCAGGTACAAGGACAGGAGTATTTAAATCAATACTATCAGTAGCAGCCTCCATAGCTTAATACAGAGAACAAATATACAGAAAAAACAGGGAGAATAAATGGTATTACCAGCACCGCTGCCACCAATTTGTACCAGATCACTGCTTTATGGATTATGGGTAGCATGGCACACAGTGGGTTACTCTATGTGCACTGTCTGCTTTGTGCCAGACCACCAAACAGGTTCCCCACATAACATGTTCAGTAATCAGGGGTGTCCCTGTCTATGGTGCACCACTTTGAATATTGACCAGACCTGTATATTTTTTGTCCTTGTACGTTTGTGTACACTATCTGTTACCTCAGAGTTTGTATCCAATAAGGTAAATTGTCCAATAATCTGCCCTCCCAAGAGGTGGTAACAGGATCTTATACACAGGATCTTGTGTTACAGTCAATATTTCTCCAAAGCACACACCACACTTTCTCTCCTCCTAGCCATAGAGAGCAGGGCTGTCTTGTCTCTTATTACTCACTGACACCACCTGCAGTCTGGAGGTGGTATATAAGGAGCCTTGGTGTATATGTCCATTACAATACACATCATATCCTGTGTAGCAGACAGAAACTTTTTTTGGATTATACTTCCTTTCACATGGAGCAGACACAGGGGTGTGGTTTAAGCTGCCATTTGACCATACCATGTTGAAATAGGGATCTGAGCTCTGTTAGTAAGTTTATGTATTTTGTATATTTTGTGTTGTACCTAATATAAGTCAGTGCTATTCTTTATATACATTTACTGAAAAGGAAAGATTTATCATCACTTTCAGTTTAACCTTCTTCCTTGGGTTTGTCTAATTGCTAAGAGGAAGATCTGTCACAGGTGTTGGAAATGTGATTTACAATTAGAAGCACAATTAGTGTTCAATGGAAAGACTCTACTCCAGGGAGGTCAACATCTAACATGGTTCTGACATGTTTTGTTAATGAAGTAGACAGTCCTAACAAGTGTGCAGCCAATTAACGCCCAATCACAGCTTGTGGTGTTTGTTCCAAAAGAACCAAATCACCGTGTTAACGTTCAGTTTGTGAATATTTTAATTCAGCCATCTTACTGACCCAATATAAACCAGAATTTGTACATTTACAACTAAACAGCATGTTATAGAATGACCCAGCTTGCATTACAGCTGCAAAGTGGACCAAACCGAAAAGCCACCCCTTTTCTATCCTCCAGCATTCTCCTTTAAATAGGGACACTATTGAGAAATGCCCAGAGCTGTGCTAAGATCAGGTTCACTACATTATCTTCCACCTGCAGAACCTTGTTGTTTCTATAAGTGTAACTATTAAAGGAATGATGTTGCAAGGTATGTTGTATCTAGAAGTGTAAAGCTGGGTACACACAGTACCTAAAAAGCCCCGATACCATCGGATCCGACAGTATCGAGGCTTTATCGGTACTATGTGCTTTTTTGAACGAGTGCGCGGCTACCAAACAATCTGCAAGATCCTGTCTGTCATCTTTCAAAAATGTTTTAAGGGCACGGCCACACTGCGCCGGAAACGCAATCGCACACGGAATCGCATGCAATTTCATGTGCGATTTTGTTGCGTTTGCGCTTTCTTCATTAGATATAGAAAACCGCATGCAATGCGATAAAAAATGCGGAAGGCAAAACGCAATCACATCGCACCCCAAAACGCGCGTTTTTGGTGTGTTGCTGCAATTTCAATGATTGGGAAAAAAATTAATGCGCAAACGCAAAAAAGCGCATTGGTGTGGCCTTACCTTAATTGTGTACCCAGCTTAACTATTAAAGGGCATGTGCAGTGAAAAACATAACTTTAGCTAGAAATGGAAAGGACCCCCTCAAACCCAGGTTTCGCATTATTAATCATTTCCAAATATTCCCCTGAAGTTCCTTACCTGACCCGGACCCTCGACGCTCCTCCTCTGCTTCTGACAGCCGTTCCACTTTCTGGTTGCGGCTGTCAGTAAAGATGTGACTTGACATCATGCCCAATCGCCCGACAGCTGCAACCAGGAAGTAGAGCGTCTGTCAGCGCAGAAGCCCACTGCTCCTTTTTTTGCTTGAAACAGGTGCAGGAGGTAGCGTCTATGTGGCGAGGGACCAGGTCTGGAAAGTCCCTTCAGAGGAATATTTGGCAACTTATAATAATGTGAAACCTAGGTTGGGGGGGGAATCTACATTTCTAGATAAAGTAATTTTTTTCACTAGACATGCCCTTTAATAATTACTTACTTATAGATACAACATACCCTGCAACATCATTCCTTTAATCTACTACTAGATTATGCAGTGAGATCCTGATCTTAGCACAGCTCTGGGCATTTCTCAACATGCCATTTAAAAAGTTGATGTTGGAGAGTAGGTTGTATTTATAAGTGTAACTATTAAAATGGGGTGATGTTGGAGGGTATGTGTTTTTATAACAGTAACTATTAAAGGGGTGATGTTGGAGGGTATGTGTTTCTGTAAGAGTAAGCATTAAAGGGGTGATGTTGGACGGTATGCGTTTCTATAAGAGTTACTACTAAAATGGGGTGATGCTGAAGGGTATGTGTTTCTGTAAGAGTAAGTTTCTGTAAGAGTAAATATTAATGGGGTGATGTTGGAGGGTATGTGTTTCTGTAAGAGTAAGTATTAAAGCTGGAGATGGTATATAAGGAGCCTTGGTGTATATGTCCATTACAATACACATCACATCCTGTGTAGCAGACAGAAACTTTTTTTGGATTATACTTCCTTTCACATGGAGCAGACACAGGGGTGTGGTTTAAGCTGCCATTTGACCATTCCATTTTGAAATAGGGATCTCAGCTCTGTAAGTAAGTTTATGTATTTTGTATATTTTGTGTTGTACCTAATATATGTCAGTGCTATTCTTTATATACATTTACTAATGGTCATTTAAATAGTAATAGTGAGTACACATACACCTTTCCTATATGTAATATCATATACCCCCCACCACATTGGTAGCTCCTAAAAACTCAATGCAATTTCCTATGAAGATATACATTTATTTATATAATATATATAAGGGATATGTATATATATATATCTCAGAAATCACCACAGGCAGCTGCAGGGTTAATGTTGATACAGATCAATCACAGGACAGACTGGATACATTTTTGAAACAAACAGAAAAAAGCTTCACACTCACAGCTCAATTAAAATTGGAACAGTCTATGGAACAATCTATGTAACTATCTATGGGCACCAGGAGAAGTTGAACAGCAGACTGTACTGAGCAGGCAAGAAGGAGGGATTCCAGGCACCAGTAATCCATCCCTTAACACACCACTGCAATCTGTCTTCATATTCAAGCCTTCCTCTGGATCAAATGTTCAAATGTGGGTCTTGTTGAGTAGGTTGGACTAGATGGACATTTGTCTTTATTTCATCTAAAATACTATACTTTACTATATTATTGCAAGCAAAGAGGGTAATCCAAGGGGTAAGGACCTAGAGGTTTAGCTCCCAATCCTAGGTACTTTTAATGTAAGTGGGGTATTTGGTATTGTTATCTTTTAATGTTCAACCATGGGTGGAGCAAGATCTTTGGGAGCTTCCGAACAAAACACCCTGGGCAAAATATTAGGGGGTTGGGGCACCATTTGTTCTTATAAAACAGTCCTGTCTTGAGGAAAAGCATTATTTTGTACATATGACTCAGATACAGGATTACACATCGGTGGAATGGTAAAAGGTGGATATTTTGGCCCGACTGTCGTGATTTAGGCTTTGTGGCTGTGAGATTATGTCCACAAAATGTGGCTACTATAACCAACACAAGTTACAGTAGTTATCAAGCTCAATGCAAATAAAATTCATCAAGTGAACAAACAAAAGAAAACAAATGTTACTAAAGTAATTGGGGAATATGTACCACTGCGTCTCTCTTCCAATTTGCATGACAATCAACAAGTGGGGAACATTAGGAGTTAATACTGCAGCTCTGCTCAATATTAGAGCAAATCAATGATCAATTGTTGAATCAATCTAATATTTAGTTAGTGTATAGCAAACATTAGACCAAAGGCCTTAGAACTGTCAGTAATTGTACTTTTCTGTGGTGGGAGTCATTTTCCCTTTTAGTTCTACAGTACGGATCAGTGTTCCTATTTAATATAAAGTAGGTATTCCTATTTAAGCTGATGGTTAATTTAAGGGAATAATCTGGTTTATAATTATGCCTCACCGTTTGTTTGTTTTTATTAGGCAATGCTTAAAGGACATTTTACAGGCTGATAATTACCTATAACAGAGTGTACATCTTTATTATGATTGAGAGTGACAGTGAATTATATTCTTATATTAATGTCACTGGCAGACTATAAGCCTAACCTTTCTTTTTACTGGCCAAAAAAAACATCTTAAAGGGCAACTGTGGTCTCAAAACAAGTTAGGTTTAAATGAAAGTCTGCAGTATTTCCTTTACACTGAGCCAACAATCACATCTCTGGCTGGAGCCTGTGAGAAATTATATTGGTGTGAATGTTCAAACTTCCTGTTTCCAGTAGGTTGAGTGACATCACCTGACCTCTGCCGGCCCTTTCCCCCCAGGGGAGAAGCATGCTCAGTAAAGACTTATTGCTGGGGAAATCAGGAAGTACCTGAGGAAAAAATTGACAGTTGAGAAGGGGAGCCTATTAATGCAGGCAAAGGTTGGTCACATGGCTAAAAACAAATGAAGACATCTTGGATATAAAGTAATACCTTTCATTGGCTAACTAAAATGATTGAAAATACAAGCTTTCGACTATGGCTAAAAACAGAAAGAGTTTAATCAGGAAGTTACATTGCTGAACTTTTGCAGCAATAACTTCTCACAAATTTTATCTAGAGATAAAGCTTTTGACTAAAACGAACTTTAGGTTTTGGGGGGTAATCTACAATATATTCATTTTTGAAAAGAGCGGTGGACATTCCCTTTAAAGATATAACAAAAATCAAACACTCTCACACTGATATTTATCTATCTCTGCTATCTATCTTATCTATCTATCTATCTATCTCTGCTATCTATCTCTGCTATCTATCTATCTCTGCTATCTATCTATCTATCTATCTATCTATCTTGCTATCTATCTATCTATCTCTGCTATCTATCTATCTATCTATCTCTGCTATCTATCTATCTAATCTATCTCTGGTTCCGAACTTCCGGTTTTCATCCCCGGACTTATACAGGCTGCAACTACTTACATTTGGAGTCCAGAAGGCCCGGCACAGTGACAATAAGGTGCCTCGCTGCTCTTTAATAAGGTAAGGAGTGCCGAGCGCTGTTAAAAGGGGGGGTAATGCCGCTTATTTGGCTATTTCATTATTTTTTCTCCAGGGTGCCGCCATGAGCAAGTGTTTCAACTTGCTTCATGGTAGGAGCGGCTCTGGGGATCGCTAACACAAAAGCTTATACGTTTTGTGATTTTGTCTTTTA